>CAUYSK010118795.1:0-77487 GCA_963575035.1 Avahi laniger | reverse complement strand
TACTCAGAAAACTGAGGCAGGAGGATCGCTTGAAGCCAGGTGCTTGAGGCTGCAATGAGCTATGATGACACCGTTGCACTCTAGCCTGGGCAAAAGAGCAAGACTCTGTCTCAAAAAATAAAAAAGATGTTGCAGAAAAATGCTACAATACAAATAATGAATAGCTACCTGATATATACGTGGCAAGAAGATGCTGAAAAGAAAGGAGTTCAAGCATCCAGTCTGTGATCCATTTCTCTCCTAATCACTCAGAGGAAACTCCGAAGGGAAAAAAGCAAATGACTTGTCTAATCATCTTGAAAACATACTAATAACTGACTTTCTGCGATAGACTGAGTAGGCTGATATTTCCCAGAACAAGCGGTCTTATTTATGGAACAATTAATTCACTGTTAAAATTTCATTTTCAATATTAAATTTTTCAGGTTTAGATTTTCAGTTTTATCTATTCCATATCTTTGCTGATATCTCCAATCTTTCATGTATTATGCCTCTTTTAAGCACATGAAAATATTTATCATAAATCATTGTGCTTGTCCCTAAATCCCAAAAAATGTGTCATCTCCTAGTTTGTTACTACTATTTTTTCTATTATTTAAGAGTTATATTCACCTGCTTCTTTACATGTCTAGCAATTTTAATTCTGTCCTGAACAAGGTATATGTTAGATACATTTAAACAGTGTTAAGTTTTGTTCTGGCAAACAGAGGGATCAGCCTGATCCTGTCAAACCTTGGTTTCAGACAATGTTACCCAGATACAATGTATTCCTTACACGAGGACTAGAGCAACTCTGTTCCTAAAACATCTATTTTGGATCACAGTAACATGCCTGGCATGGTTAATGAGGCATTTCCACTTTGACTAGTCACATCTCCTGATTCACCCAACAGTGAAAGGCCTCTAGCATGTGAATTCATGTCTCTACTCCCCATACCCCCTACCATTAGCTATTCTCTGTCTGGCATCAGACTGCTACCCAGTGCTTGTGCAAGTTAGTATTAATATTAAGGCAAAGCCTCAAAGGGAAACTCATGCAGTCCTCTGGATCTGCTTATCTGTGCAACTCCTTCATCACCGGTTTCCTGTCCTGTAAATTCCAGCTACTTCAGCAGTTTCAGCGCCCAAACCATTTATCTTCCAGTTAGATCTCTGATCTTTTATCTAAGCTCTCCTGCTGTATTTGTATGGTTTCTGAGGATACATTCGTGTCTATAGCAATTCCCTGTGCCATAGAGAGCCACGATGGATGTGAAGGTCACCTCTTTCATTCCTTTCTCTCAAGTGTCATAGCCCTGTACTGTCCAATTCTTGATAAACAATTGCTTTATGTATGCTTACTGTTTTTTCTTAGCTGGCTAAGGCAGAAGGGTAAGTCTAGTACCTGCTACTACATCAGGAGAAGTCCCTGTCTCCTTTTAATGCCTCTTGTTTTGTTGTTGATGCTGATGTTTTTTATCCTCCTCAAGTTTGCCTCATTAGCAGTAACTAGAAAATTATACATTTTTTTTATTGATTAACATCTTGGATTTTATCACCATATTTTCACAACCTACTTTTAAAAAATTATTATTCCTGGTTACTTCCATTTTAGATAAAATGTTTAATATGATCTGACTTCTTTTCATTTTCATCAATGGTTTTGTTTTAGAAACAAAATTATTGTTAATATAGTTTGTATTTTGGAATTACTTTCAGGAATTATTCCTGGCAATACAAATGTATTGCCTCAATACTTTAACAAGGTTTAGATATGATTTTATTAGTTTTTTTCTCTCAATAATCAAGTATTCCTGTGTTCCCTAAGTTTCCATTGCTAGATTCTCTGTTAAATGAAGTAAAGTATAGAAATGCCTAGCCTAAAATGGCACTTAATAAATAATATCTGCTGTTGCTGCCATCATCATCATCATCATCGTCATTAAACGGCATTCTCCAAAATTCTCAAGCTGCAGATTGTTCTTGAATTCACTTATCAGTTACAAAGATGACAACTCTAACGCACTTGGATGAGATTGTTTTCTCTCTGTCTCCATCTTTCTTGTGAAAAACATTTTTATCAATTAGTCGGCAACACAAAGAAGCAATAATAAAGGTACAAACAAGTTCTTCTGGTTTTTTTTTTAACAATATTGTGATTCTAAGCACTAGAAATTTCTGTGAGATCATTTGAGTTATGGCCTACTTTAGAACATTTAGGAAGTATCAGTGCCTCTATAAAATCACTATCTAATTCAGTTGCAGAGATAATTAACAATATCAATAAATCACACTGATTAATTTTTTAAAGTCTTCTGTTCAAAGAAAAACACTGCCTCAAAGAGGAGGCAATCATACACACTTAGAGTGACTTTGGCCATGCACCAAGAACTTTGGAAATAAATTATCATAAAGAATTTTTCCTGACCCAATTCTCTCAAAAAGTATTGCATTTTTGAGTGTGGAAATGATTTAGAGATGGATTCCAATCTGGTGTAATGTCAAATACCTCCTTTAATTAGCAAGAATAATGATGGAGTTCAAGAATCCAGGAATGGAATGTCATGCCCCATCCTTTCCTAGTACACATTCCATGTGTCATTTCAAGTTCTTCCAAATAAACTGGGGAAAGAATAAAAGACGTGCTTTTGATTTGTTATCAGTGAAATGAGGAAGACAAAGATAAAAAATATGTTGATACCTATCTGTCTTCTTGTTGTTATTCTATACAGATTTTATTAACTGTCAGAGATTATTCACTAAGCTCTCCAGCTATATTCAGTATATAAGTTTCCTGAGGAAGTGTTCGGGTCTCTAATGACAAAATGGAATCCTTTATATTTAATAAGCATGGTAACTCCATTAAAAGGTCTGGAGAAAATTGAAACTGTTTAGAAGTCTGACTCAGTGGTAGAATATGTATACAGACTTAAAGTTATGAATGCCCTTGCATTTTTAAGGGGATTTAAATCAATTCCCTTTATATATACTTGTCACAATTTGGGTTTTAGGTTTCTAAAATATGGTATGAGAAGCACAGGTCATGCAGATCTTGTAATACAGGTTGTTGTTCCCATCTTAGTGATGATATAATGAATCATGTTCATAATAAATCATTACAATAGCTTTCTCTGATGGAATTCAGGTTCACACTTCCCTTTACCATTTTATTCTACAATAAGGCTATAGATTTATGGGCAGAGAAGCTACTTGTGAGGCTGGGGTTGTAGTTTTCCATCTGACCTGAGGATAGAACATAAACAAATATGGACACTAAAGAAAAGTAGGTTTTTGAATATGAAAATTTATTCCCAAAATCTTTCTCCAAATAAACTAAAATTTACATAGACAATCTCCATGCCTCAGCATCTTCATATATAAAATAGTAAGACTGATTTTTATTATCTTTGAATTTGCTTCCAGTTTAAATATTTTATAATTTTGGAAAAAATTTAATTATACAAAATTAAAATCCTTCTTACCAAGACTTAAGCTTTCTCTAAAGTGTTTTATTCCCTAGAATATATACTATATTTTTTAATCTCCTTTCCAAAGGATCTTAAAATCCTGGATGAACACTTGTCATCATGAATTTTCAAATGTAACTACCATCCTCCAGCTACGTTACATGTAAAAAGTCCACCTAATGTATCTAAAATACAGTCCCTTATGTAATTTACTTGTCTCTGTAAAGATATTTTCTTCAGACGGTGTGTTAGTTTTTTGTTGCTTCCATAACAAATTATCAAACATTGAGGCACTTAAATGATGTAAACTTATTATTTTACAATCCTATAGGTCAAGAGTCTAATACGGATCTCACTGAGTTAAAAACAAGGTGCTAGATGGCAGCATTCTTCTCTGGAGGCTCTAGAGAGATATCTATTTACCATCTCATTCTGATTGTTGTTCGAATTCAGTTCCTTGCAGTTCTAGAACTGAGGTCCCCATTTCCTTGCTGGCTGTCAGCCGAGGGCAGTTCTCTCTTCTACTCTCCACCAGATTCCTTGGCTCCTGCCCACTTCCTCCATCTTCACAGCTGGCAAAGGCTGGTCAAGTCCCTCTCAAACTTCAGACATCACCTGCCTCTCGTTCTGTCATTTCTCGCTGACTCTCTCTCTGACTCCAGATGAGAAAGCTCCGCCCATTCCAAGGGCTCATGAATTAGAATATGCCCACTAGGATAATTCAGGAAAATATTCTCATCTGAAGGTCTGAATGCTGAATCACATCTGCAAAGTCCTTTCGCCAAATAACAAAACATACTCACAGGTTCCAGGTAACTACAGTGAGGATGTCAATGGACGGCCATTATTCTGTCTACCACAGGCAGTTTTTCCAGGCTCTTTCAGTTCTAAATTCCGTGATTGTACAATATTTTTTCCTTAATAATCTCTCAACTTCTATATCCTCTAACTTCTTAAAGTCCTTTTCAAAATATTCAAAGATAGTTTTTCTTACTCTAAAATCCATTTGCACTAAACTTTTCTGTGCCCCATTTGTCACCCATTGTATTAAACATTTTTCTTTCTACCTTCATATAAATATACCAAGATATATGTTTACCACATTTAATACACAGTTAACATAGCTGTGCAGTGATTAATTCCTTCAGCTGGGATGTAATTTGTCCATGTTAAAATCTAAAAACCATAACTTACTGATTGTGATGACTTGCTCAAATGGCTCAGTTTCTCTAAACTCCAGTTTTCCTAACTTATCATATGAGGGTAATATTACCATCTATCATATAAGATTACTTTAGGTTAATAACTAATAAAATTAAGTTAGTTAATAGACCTGAGTTAAGAAGTTATCTAAGGAACTTAGTAAAAAGTCTGGTAATTACTAAGAGTTAAATAATTCTTAATTGATTAATATATATTAGGAATACACTAAAAGTTATGTCAAATTTTTATATTCCATTGGGTGAAATAGACTTTTGTCATTGGTGACCTAGAGAGTTCATGATTTGTACATAACTACATATAAAACCAATGAAAGAAAAATATTATAAGTAAATCTCAGTTCTCTTCACTTCTATACTGATAGAACTTTCTATCATGAAGCATCCTTCCTCTCTGATATAAATATAGTACTTTGTGAAAATTTTATTGCCTAAGATTATGATAATTCTAAATTTTCAGTGATTTTGATATTTTTTGGCTCTAAAATTACAGGAATGAATATTGTTCACACTGATTTTGTGTATTTTACTTCACCTTGTTTTAGAAAGAATGTAAGGCATTTCCTAAGAATACAAAAAGCATTTCAAGATAATATTAATCAAAAATAGTGATAAAGAAAAAAAATAAGTGGGAATAGGAAACTTTTAGGAGTAGAAAAAAGATCAAAATTTCACATTATGTACTTGCTGGTGTTTTCTTGAAGGTAAAAAAAAATTATGTATTATAATCTAAGTTTTCTATAGCCAATGTGAAACGATGAACCCCTGTGCTTACGCAATTTTCCACATACATGAAAAAAATTATAGCTGTCATACCTAGTAAAAAATGTAACCCCATAATGGCAAAGATTGCCATGCATTTTGTTCTAGGTTGAATTTCTTTAGTTTAATAATATGTGGCCAATGTATATTTGTTGAATAAATGTTTACAAAGAAAATTCTTGTCTGAAAAATGTCTACAAGGGAGAGCACATCTTGAGTTGATGTGTATGGCTCATGCCAAATACATAGTGGAAAGTTTTTATATCTGGGAAAGTATGTCAATTGTTATCTCTTAAGAAATTCTCCATGAATGTTTTTTATCTTAATTCAATTTCTGAAAAATATTGTGTTGCAATCAGCTTAAGGTTGGTTTTCTTGGCCAGATACATATAAGGCAATTCCTCTTTAGCTGTCTTTCCCTTCCACTCTGGTTTTGCTGTGTTTTATCCCCAGATAGTTCTGATGTGCCGAAGAGGAAATATGTGTTGAGTGTTAAAATTTAAGACAGCATCTATTACACATGATAATATTATTAGCAGTTGAATTATATTTTTTAATTTAACAATAGGCTCTTGACTTTAAGAATTTTTTAATCTGAAATAAAATTCGTTTTTATAAAAGATTTTTAGAGTTACTTTAAAAGAGGGAACACCATTCCCAGGCTTACTTTTTTAAATTAATTACCAATTACCATTTACTTGTCTGTTATTCAATGAATTTACCCTTGAAATATGATGACACCAGTCACGTGCTTCTACAAGCCTAAAAGTGTGGAACTGCAAAAATTTGGGAATAAAAATATTATAGATGTGATTAGGAAGGGAAATGTGATGAGAAAGGTAGCACACTAGGCTATAATGTACCAACCATTCTTAGTAAACCATCAATTTTCCCTTCTACTTTACCAGCCAAATTAAATAGAAAGGATACGTCAGTCATAAAAGAGCCCCTATAGAAAATGGACATCATCTGTACTGCAAGTGAAGGAAACTGTGTGTTTCTTAAGGTTCTTGGTAGTTAACCAGATGAGTTACACTCCATGAGTCCATTACTGAGAAAAGAAAAAAAAAGAATATAAAAACGAAAACAAAAATACAACCTTTTTTCTTGCCTCTTCAATCTCCCAGTAGCAAACCACCACATCTGTTCATAAACAAATGCCTTGCCTGGGCATAAACTACACAGAAGATTCAACAATAGACTAGGCCACGTTATAAGTCATAGTAATTTGAATGGTGCAATTTAATACTTTCTGAGAGAAAAGAGCCTAAAATCTAGAAAAGATCTGAAGCAAGGATATATTTGGAGTCTCCAGGGAGACCGTGATTAAGAAACAAACAAATTTTACTATCTCTGTTTTTCTTTTATGAGAAGCAAGAGCCCCTGAGGAGTACAATGGGAGTAATTCTGTCTGTGATGGTTTACAATCATCCAGAAGCCTAAGGTTTTACAATAAAAGATGACTCCCTCACCTTCATTGATGAATGACTATAATTTTCCATTGGATGTCCTGAATTGGCTACCCTGTCAGAACAGGGGGAAAAAGCTCTCTAACTCTGAATTGAAGGTGTAATTCTCAAGTGTAGGACTTCAGCATGAAACAGTAACACATTTTCTAGGAACCCTTGACATGCAAGAGTTGCAGAGATATACATGGTAGATATTAACAGAGAATAGGCACTTAGATAAGCTCAGCAATTTTATGATAAAGGACAAAATGATAGTGAGTTAAGGAAATAAATAATCTGACACACAATGGTAGGAAATTTAGTAAGACATGAATTTCAAACAAAGTTGTCGTGTGAGACACAATCAGTTGAAGCTCCATGAGTGCTTAGTGTTTTCACAATCTTGGAATAAGGAGTATGGTGGTAAAACTCATTCACGCACACACTTCTGCACAGACAAAAATTTCATTCTATGTTTTAAAAAATACACAGCATACAATAGATAAAATAAACTGATAAATACCTAAGTGTGAAAACACTTATGTCACTATGGGTAAATAATAACTCATATTTGACACCTATAAGTTGTCTTTTGGTTATTATTGTCCCTTCTCTGTGTCATGATTCCCTGAAAGGAGTTATTTCTATTTTGAGGTATGCCCTGTTGATTTATCTATTGCCTTTTCTTGTGAACGACCTACAGCTAATTCATTTTTTTAGACTACTATAGCATGAACATTAGTAATTGCATTGCTTTTAAGATGCCTATCATATTGATATTTTAAAAATTCAAAGCTGGAAATTCAGTCTAATCAATGTAGATTAGACTGAATCCCTAAAATTTGGATGTTACTACTGCACTGTAGTGCATCAATATTGACAGCTATTGAGCATTCACTGTAGAGTCAGTTTGCACATTTAGTGAAGAGGAAGAAGTGATATTAGTCTCATTTAAAAATATATTTCCAAGGCAGTGCTGATACTGAATAAATGATAATGAGCAGAAATGGAGAAGCAAAAATACCTGATTCTATAGATAAATTGCATATTTAATAGTGCTTTCATATAATATCAAGTATCAAGTCTTCTATGCTTCTGACCAATGAATTCTTTCAACTTGGATTCCAAAAAAACAAGTAACCACTTCATCCCAAATAGGAATGACCTGGCCTGAGTAAACTATATATTTTGACCTGATTCCTGTCCCAGGATGCCTCCTGCAAGGAGTACTGAGCAGAAACATCGAGTTGTTCAATTGCTCTGCTTAATTAGACATTATTTTTACAAGATTATATAACGATGATGCTGTTTTATATATCAGTGCCTTGGATTTGCTGTTTGTTTTCTGGAATGTTTTCCCTACTGTTCATCTGCACAATTCCATTAATCCTTAAAAATTTCGTTAAAACTCTATGAAGACTATATATATATATATATAAAATTATTATATATTATATTATACATTATTATTATATTATATTATTTATTATATAATAATTATATATATAATTTCATAATATTACAGAGGTACAAATGTTTAGGTTATATATATTGCTTTGCCCCTCCCAAGTCAGAGCTTCAAGCGTGTCCATCCCCTAGATGGTGAGCACCGCACCCATTAGGTGTGAATATACCTGTCCCTTCCTCCCCCCTTCCACCTGCTCAAAACCTGATGAATGTTACTACTATATGTGCACATAAGTGTTGATCAGTTAATAACAATTTGATAGTGAGTACATGTGGTGCTTGTTTTTCCATTCTGGTGATACTTCACTTAGTAAAATGGGCTCCAGATCCATCTAGGATAATACAAGGGGTACTATTTTGTTTACTATTCCTCTCTCCTTACATGTAGTTAGCCTGCACTCACCCTCTATATTTTTATCCCTTAAAATTCTATTTATGATCCAGACACAAGATGACAGACTAGAAGCTACCCACACGTGCTGCTCTTGAAAAGAGGATTGAAATTTGCAAGTAGATGCCCACCTACGGATGGAACCTCTTGGAGAAGCATTGTAAATCATTAGAGAAATGATGGGAGACACTGAGAGTGAAGGAGAGGAGGATGGGGAGATTTATTTGCCATGATTGAAAGGTATCCGGGGAAGACACCTACTTATAGGGAAGGGACAAAGGAGACAACCCCACAGCTCCACACTGTCTCTGTGGACCCCGAAACTTGAGCTGGAAGGGGGACCCTCACTACCACCTCAGGCCTCCGCTATACTGATTAGGAAACTGCCTGGAGATTGTATAGTAATGTTGCACTGGAGAGTGGGCTCAGCAGGGACCAGCTAGTTTCTGTTCCCAAATCGCTGCAACTGATGCCATTCTGAGCTCTCAAATCGGGAACACGTAGTCTACACAGCACTAGGTTTAGCTGCAACCAACTCCACGTCACCCCAGCTGGGTGAGGGAGGAAGCAGGGAGAGAAGATGCTCTCATGGGCAACATGACTAGGAGCTGAGCATCCACATCCAACCAGAGAATTTGAATGGAGTAGGTGCTGATGCTACTCAAGAACTTCCATGCTAACAGCCTCAGCGGAACCGATGTGGGGAGAGTCCCAGCTGTCCAGCAGCCCAGTCCCCCAGCCTCATGCTAAGCCAAACCTGCAGTCCAGCACTCCACCATGGACCTGCTAGCCATGAGTCACCTCCTGCCACATGCTGCCATTACAGCTGGACCTGGGTGGAGTGAACACCAACAGCCCTGACACCTGTGACCACCAGCTAGATAGCTCACTTTACAGCCACTGCTAACTCTTTTGGAGACCCAGGCAGAGCAATCCCTTGCAACACCTACCTCTGTGGAGAAGGATTCACCTATCACCCTGCTGAGCCTCCAACAGTGACCTGGGGATAAAACTACCACTCCATACAAAGGTATCTCAGAACTGGCTTGCACTGTAACAATCACAGGAAATGACACAACACAGAATAGCTACATCACAGGAACTCAGTGCATTGGCCCCTCTCCTGTTGGATCAATCTTCCAGAAAAAGACACAAATATGCCATCTAGGGATTTTTCCTTCATCTCACTAACTGTGAGAGTTTCCAGCAAAGGAGAAGAGGTGCACTGCAAAACTATCTGTCCTGAACTGAGAGAAGAGGGTTCACCCGAGAAGAAACCAGCAAAAGAGCTCTGGCAACATGAAAAAACAAACTAATTTGACAACTCCAAAGGATCATAGTAGACCAACAGCAATGGACTCTAACGAAAATGAAATTGTCAATATGTCAGAAATGAAATTTAGAATATGGATGACAAATCAGATGAATGGGATTGAGAAGAAAGTTGAAAGCCAACAAACATTCAAACCATGGAAAAGAGGAAGGATATTTTTCTCTCTTCATTATACTGAAAATTACCCAGGGAAGAATAGAGCCTCCTGAGAAACAAAATATGAAAGTTATGTATTTATAATATATATATATGAGTATATTATATATATGTTAATATATAGGTGTGTATATATAAAAATATACACATATATTTTTGTGTGTATATCTTTTAAAATCAAGTGGAAATATTATGTACCAAGAATGAGAGAATATTTTGCAATGGTACTTTTTCTGTCGTCTTGGATTTACATAGCCACTAGTTGCAGTAAATTTTTAAAAAATGAATGACTTTATTTTAATAGGAAAACTATGTTACTTCCTAAAAGTGTAATACAATGCTTGGGGCTTAGTTTTTATAGCTAACATGCACTAAAAATAAAATGTTCCTGCAAAATAATTTGTTATGAAACATTATCCAAATTTAAATAATTCAAAACTGTTGTATCCAAATTGTGTGAAGACTCATGAGTCATGGGGAATTCTGGGGGACATGCATAAACTTAAATCCTCTTCCCCCACTTCCTATATCCTACTGGAGGCACAAGAACTATGGTAAGCCACTGAGGGAAACTCATGACTGTGCTACAATTGGGACTCTTAAGATGCTAAATGTTGGCATGGGGAGCAACTATATAAATGGCCTAGAGAGGCCAAGGGAAGTAACAAATCCTTCTTAACATGAATGAAGAAATAGAATGAAGCTACATGGGTACACCAACAATCCCACAATTAATAATAAAGTTTAGAAAAATTACTTAGATGATTTTGGTTAATGTCTATGAACTGGATTGGGCTGTCATTGCTATATTGTTCATATAGTTCTATACTATTTCTGTTAATGCTGACAGGATTGGAAGGGGTAGTAGTTTGTGATGAGATGCTTTTCTTTTTATCTGGATATAGACATGTTGTTCCCTATAAACTACAATCCTAAAGTCAGACCTTCTCAAGCTGAATTTCATAACACCGGAAATAAAGAGAACTCATCATGTTCTGCTGTTTGCCCACCCGCAACTACCCATGAGACTTCAGCAAGCAGATCCACATGATGAGTGAGTGATTCCACACTAGAGTTCAACAGATAAAGAATAATCACAATCCATTTATGAAGTGGAAGGCATAAACACGGAGTGACATATTGCTTATGTTCAAGGATTGAAGACCTTACAACCTGATACATAGGTTTAACTTCCTGTTCTACACGTTATGAACCTATAAGTTTTGGAAAATTACTTGATATTTTAGTATTTCACTTTTTAACCTATAAAATATGAATTGCTATATTTACTTGATGGAGTATGTTTTGAAAATTAAATTAAATTAATTAGTACAGGCATCTGCCTCAGACCCCCTCATTGGTGTAAGGCAGAACAAGTGGGAGATAAACTCTGGTTTCCAGCTTCTCTACAAGGAAGGAAGAAACTGAAAGAGACATCTAATACGTCTAACCTCTCCAGCTGCGTTACAAAGGACTGGCTTTTAGCATACCTCTCTCAAGGCAATAGCACAACTTGACACTCTCTAATTCCTTGGGACCACAAGAACAAAGACATTAGGTTAGACAATCACAACAATTGTAAAGGCTCTGAGAATCCCTGGTTGGGCTGATTGAGGAGGAGTATCTCCTACATGGGAGCAGTCTGACCAGATTCAACATAAGTGAAGAAGCAGGGAAATAATTTTCAAATTAAAAAAAATATATAAATCTCTAGAAGCTGACCCTAATGAAATGGAAACATGTGATGTACATAACAGGCAATTCAAAATGATAGTTATAAAGATATTCACTGAAGCAAGGAGACCAATATCGGAACAAGCTGGGAATTTCAACAAAAAGATAAAAAGTATTAAGAAGTACTAAACAGAAATCAACAAGCCAATGAATATAATAACTGAACTCAAAAATTCAACACAAAGGATCAATAGCAGACTATATTAAGCAGAAAAGAAGATTAGTAAATTTGAAGACAGGCCACTGGGATGTCAGCATCAGGTAATGGCACTCCTAAGAGACAGAAATGGGTTGACTCAACTGCAGGGCCTTCAGATGTGAAATTCTGTGATGAAATTATCTAATTTCTATGTTCGCCTATGATGTACAACACTAGATTTGATATACATGTGCAGATCAATCAGCAATTCCAGAAATGAAGCCCTTGGAAGGGATAATAAAAGAATTATGTTGTGGTATCTACTATACATAAAATTGTCACACATTCATGCATAGCAAGTCTTCAAAGATTAGAGAATAATTTCTTATTAATACTCTTTGCATTTCCAAGAACGTCTTAGACAAAAATACTCTAATGTATAGCATAAGGAATTATTTCTAAATCCATGTTGAGATGAGTTACTGAGGCTGTGACTGCATTCTTCTGAAGGGAAATTTTCAGGTGGAAGGGTAGTAGTAGGCGCATAACAAGCTGACAGAACGATGAATGAGTTTACAGCTCATACCATGCACATTTTGCCCTGATGATCATTAATTGAATTTTACAGATTTCCTGAGAAATAAACAGAAGAAGCAAGCAGAAGCCAGGTCATGGTCTTGATTAAAAATAGATATCTAATTTCATAACTGCTGTCACCAATATCCTTCCTAATGGAGAATGTCTGAATCAACCTTCTTAAATACAGATCTAGAAGAAACATGAAGATTCAACAGTTCATGTCGTTTACTTTATTTTCTTATTTGTCCAGTGTCCCAGTAAATATGCTTCTTTTATTATTGCCAATTTTTTTTAATGCCAGCATGTTTCAAGTTCCCATTCTAGTCAATGGGCGTAAATGTGTTGAAAAGAATGAAAGCAGAGTAGATTTTCATTCCTCTACCTAATTCAGAAGTCAGGTGCAATGGTTAATAGAACAGTTCCTAACAAAAGCAGGCAATGGGTAAAGTTTGATATTATTACAATTTTTAAACCCTTGATCTTCCCTTCCTAACTCCTCTCACCTCCAGGGAGCCCATCAACTCATTTTATCCACAGTGAAAATTTTCCCTGTGCTGTTCTCAGAGGAGATTGCCTCAAAATTGCACAATTGCTCACATCCAATGATCCAATTCCCTTAGGGCCCAGGTTTCACTTACCTGCTCCAGGAAATAATCACATGAACCATGCTGAGACTATGGCTGATACTGCTGAAGGTTACATATCTTCATTTTGTGATAACTATTACAATGGATGTATATGGAGTCAGTTTTCTAACAAGTAAATTTAGCACGCTCATTATTAAAAAAAAAAATGTGTATAGGATTTTATTTTGTAAAAATGAGGAAAAAATCCCCAGGGACAATTTTAACATTTTGAGCTATTCCTGCTTTGAATTTTTGTTGTTGTTGAGATTATGCTTGCATTTTCTCCCCTCAGTTTGTTTTTCAAATATATCATTCTGTGTATAATGTAAAATTTTGGATATTTTCCTAATAAAAAGTGATTAAGGGAGATTATTTTCATAGTATAAATTCTGGAATAAATTGCTTCTTAAAATTTGTTTTTTAATTAATCATATCATAATTTCCTTCAATATTTTATTTTAAGCATTCCTAATATGGCTGAGAATATATAGAGTATAAAATTCTGTCTTAATTTAATGTAATTTTTGAGAAATAATCATGCAAAGAGAGCATAATATCTATTTGCGTATAGTCAAAGGAAAATTATGAAATGTCCACCTAAGTAATCACAATCACATTACCTAATCACCCTTTCTAATCACATCTCTCTTACTGGCTCTAGACTTAACCAGCATATTGACTTTCATGGTGTACTTTGCCCTGATTTTTAATAACTTTTCCAAAGTAATCAAAAATAGTTTTATTTTTGCCTATTTTTAATATTATATGAATAAATATCAAATTATATTTTCTTTTGTAACTTGTTTTGATATTGTGAGATGTATCTAGTTTAATGTGCATAACTATATTTGCTAATTTTATTTGCAGATTGATATCTCATTATAGGAATATGCCACTACGTATAATATGTATACACTTGAATTATTCTGAGTAAAAACACCTCAAGTTCAATAGAACGATCCAAGTTTGGGATGTCAAAGGTAGGCTCCCCAGGGGAAAGCTCACAAATATCACTCCCATGGCATACCTTTCATTCCTCTTCCTTCAATCTTCTAAGCAGTGACTGTGAACAACTGCAAGGAAAAAAAAAAATAGATGACACACATTACTTGGTCCAGGGGTTAGATGACTGAAACCCTATCTCTCTGTCTTTCTCTGTCTCTCTCTGTCTCTCTCTATCTCTCTCTCCGCCCCCTTCCCCTTCGGCCTATACCTTCCTCCCTGCGAAGTCACTGCTAGATCACTGTTCAGTCCTGGTCAGTGTATCAAATGACCACTGCTTATTGATGTCAGTACAAGGGGTCATCTTATCATCAGTGTGTAGCAGTTCACAGATAACTCAACATCTTTTGACTCAGGAAGAAGATATTTGGTATTAATTAGCAGGGTTAACTTATACAGCAACTGAAAGGGTCCTGGACACTTTGAATATAACTATTATTTTTATTGGTTTGTAGTTGCATCAACCATATTCTGACTGATTACACTAAATGTGTTGTTTAATTCCTTATATAACTGTTGTATGAATACTTACTTAATACATTAGTTATTTAACTCTTCAACAATACATTACATATACTTGTGGTACTTTCAAAAACATGCTTGTTACAATTATCTAAGACCTTATGATAACTACTTTTAAAATAAGAAAATATTCTCCAGGAAGCAAAAATTTCTTGAGGAAAGCCAATTTCAATCTCAGTGAAAATATTTATACTCATATTTTAAATTATAGAATGAGGCATACTTTATAAACTTCATTTGACACATAATAGGCCATTCAGCAGTTTATCATTGTTTTAATTCAGGTCTTCTGGGAAGCAGACACCAGCATAGGACTAGAAGTGCAAAAGGTTTACTAGGGTTTACTAGGGGAACTTTTTTTGTGCTCTTGTACTTTTTATTGGAGAATGATATTTAAAAATCAAAATCTAGGCTCTACATGTGCTTATTGCTACCAGGTTTTCATTGCTTTTAGACTCTATTAGCATATTATAAGTGGAACTTTTATGAAGAATAAACTGGAGGAAGATGATTCAAGATGGCTGACCAAAGACATCAGCTGCCAGAGTGTCTTAGTAAGAAGAAGTTTTATATGAAAGAAAAAAAACAAACAGAAGAACAGAGATTGATTATGAATCTGAGGGAAAGGTGCCAGAACCTTGAGGAGACTCCATGGGAAGAAGATGCAGAGCACAACAGTAAGGAGCAAGGTATTGGCAGAGATCCACCCCCAAGAAACTTGGAATCTGGTGAGAAAGGTAGATGGAGCAGTTTGTTTCTCACTCCCTTGTATCTCTTACAGTTGGTGGGTTCCCAAACTGCTGGAGAGCTTTTCTGCCCACATGAGCCCAGAGGCTGCTGCTGCCAGTGAGCTGGGAGTTTTCTGTGGACAGAGCAAAAGGCTCCCAACACCCTGGGGCACCACCTGTCTCCACAGACCCAAGCTGCGACGACAGGCACCATATTGCTTCTCCACCCACTGGGCACCTTTTTCCTCCCCAGAGGGTTTCAAGTCCTCAGGTTTTGTCTTGCTTGTTCCCACACAGACATTTCCCAACTCTGACCCAGACTTCAGGAGCTACAGGGGTCCAGTGGGTCCCAGGTGATTTGCATGACTCCAGAGCTTGGAAATTCTGGGAAGGCAGCCTCTCTGAGTGAGGGACAGAAACAACCATAGTGCTGTTAATAGCTTTCTTCCATTCAGACTCTTTTTCTCCCCTTCCCTTCCTTCGCCAGTGGCTGCCAAGAGAGACAATTAAACCACAAACACTGAGGCGTCTACAGAGAGTGGGGCCTAGACCTTTCCTCTTGGGATCCTTCAGATAGACTGAGGAACATTTGGACTGTGAGCTCCCTGTACACCAGCCCTCCCTGGTGCCGCTTGCCTGGTGATTCCATCAGATCATGGCATGTCCTGAAGTAGAGGGACATCAAATCTGCTTGGAAACTCAACAGATAACTAGGGACCAGCGTGCTTCTTCCTGACATAGTCAGGGACTGATTTTCAGAGATGAGGGGGTGTACCCAGATTCCATACTCCCAGGTCTGGACCGTGTTGCTCAGGGGCATGGAGAGGAGATTTGTGAATTCACCTCAACAGGTGAGAGAGCCCACATGGGCAGATCAGGGGAGAGTGCAGCACGGGCCCTAGCTGCAGTGTGCTCATAGGGTACCCCTTCCCCCACAAGAGGGCCACACTGTCAGCACAGGCTGGGATCCTGTACAAGAAACCTTCCAGCCCACATCACAGTTGTGGGGAAACTCTGTTGGCTTGAGCTCCTGTCTGTCAGCACATGCTGGGAAAAACCACAGAGCAGAGGAGGGCAGAGAGAAGTGAGGCCACTCCAGACTGTTAGGTTGTGAATCTCAGATGACCCTGCCTCCACAAGTAGAATTGCTTTTTGGGTGGTACCACTTCAGCCTTTCCCTAGTGGCTTTGCCTAGAAGTTGGTAGCAGACTCTTGACCTCTGCTGAAACAGATACCTTGCTGGCTTTTGTGGAGCCTGAGGACAAGCTCACCCAACCAGCCCTGCCCAGCCACACTCCTCCACCCGCCTATGCTCTGGCAGAGGATAAGGTCTCATCTGAACTTCCAGGGCCCCACCCACCACCTGGGGCATTCAAATGCTTCTCCTGAGGGACTAGAGTAACAGGAGCCAAAAACAACATTGCAGCCTTTTCCTTCTGGCAAGTGCCACCTATTGATAGGGAGGTCAATCTGCATGCCTTTTACAACATTTACTGACTCAATCATACAGGGCATGGTTGACAAGTACCATCTACTATCTGGGAGATTAAAGTGGGCATGCCACTAAAATTCACACTGTTAAGAAGACCACAGGGCTGGGGAAAGAGATAGGATTTCAAAGACTATTTCATCCTCCCTCATCAAAGGGAGACAGGGAATCTTCCCACTCACATAGTTCACCACTCCTACAGGCTACAAACAACTAGCAACTGACAAAAACCACCAAACCAAGGATACCTATAATCAAGGCATCCATCCAGAACCTAGATTGCCTTCAAAGCACCTGCAAGGAAAGCCAAAGGTCCTTATCAGCATATGCTAAAAACACACCTATATGAGTGAGGTGAGGGGAAAAATCCCTATCTATATGAGAGAAAATCCCAAAATAAGAAGCAACAGCTGCTCCAGATGAGAAGGAATCAGCAAAAGAACTCTGGAAATATAAAGAATCAGAGTGAAAGGTCACCCTTAAAAGGGAACACCAGCTCTCTAGCAATGAATACCAACCAAAATCAGAATATTGAAATAATGGATAAAGAATTGCATATATGGAATATAAGTAAGCTCAATGAAATACAAGAGAAAATGGAAAACCAATACAGAGAAACCACAAAATAAATTCAGGAAATAAATGAAAAACTCACTAAAGAAATATAATTATTTAAAAAATTAAATAGAACTTCTGAAAATGAAAAACTCACTAGAGGAAATACAAAACAGAGTGTAAAATCTTAATATACTAGATCAGGCAAAAGAAAGAGTCTCAGAGTGTGAAGACAGCACCTTCGAATTAAGCAAATCATTCAAAGATGAAGAACAGAGAATTAAGAGGAAGGAACAATGCCTACAAGAAACATGGGACTATGTAAAGAGATCAAACATAAAAATTATAGGCATCCCTGAGGGTAAAGAAGAAAACACTCAAGAGTTAGAAAACCTATTTGACAGAATACTTGAGGAAAACTTCCCTGGTCTTGCTAGAAATTTAGATATACAAGTATAAGAAACTAAATGAACACTTGGGAGGTTCATCCCAGAGGCAATCACCACTACAGTGGAGAACAGACTTAAAGCTGAAGCATGAAACCATAAGAATTCTAGAAAAAAATGTTGGAAAAGCTCTTCTAGATATTGGCCGCAATAAAGTATTTATGAAGAAGACCTCAAGGGCAATCACAGCAACAACAAAAATAAATAAATGGGACCTGATTAAATTGAAAAGCTTTTGTACAGCCAGGGAAACAGTCAACAGAGCAAATAATCTACAGAATGGGAGAAAATATTTGCATGCTATACATCTGATAAAGGGCTAATAACCAGAATCTAGCCCATCTATCTTGCCCCTGGGAGCCTATAGCTGTACTAACCCTCTCCATGACTCCTTGTAGGTCAAATATCTTGGCTGTCCTTTTGATCATGCTACTTATTACAATTATGCCCCCTTTACTTCTGGCAGGAAACTGCCACCACCTAAATACACTGCACTTTGAAGCCCCATAATCTTGATCACTTTCAAACAGCTCAGCTCTGTCAGCAGCTACCCTCATCTCTGGTCTTCAGAAAAGAGCCACCACTGACCTTCTTAGTGATGCTAGTGTTCTTCTTATTACTGATGTCCTTCGATAATAGTTAGACTTCTGGATCTTTTGCTGAGTCTCCTGGCCTCATACACTGTTAAAACAAACAAACAACAAACAAACAAAATTAATTATATAAGAAAAGTAGGTTGGTTTAAAAAATAAAATCTCAAATTTAGCTGAAATTAATTTCAGGGGAAAATAGTCATACAAAAATCTAAATTCATTTTTCCCCTTTAAAGAATGTAAGTAATGTAGTTCATGTGAAAATCAGAAACAAAAGTATACTTAAGTTAAGGCAAATTTGCTTAGAAGGCAGGATTTGTGGTTTATAGCAAGCAGTGTGAGAAATGCTTTCATCCTGCTCTTCACCCTTGGAGAGACCAAGAGTATTGAGGTAGTCTGGCAAAGGAGACTGGCTCTGTGCTGTGGTTGAATGCCCAGTGGAAGATGCTGCTGTTTCTCACAGCTCCGAGCACCGGCATTCCACGAGCCAAACACCTGTTGTGATGTAGCCTGACCAAGAAAGAAGTCAAAAATTGACATACAGAGAAAACAACATCTTCTGCAATTAGCTAAAGACTCACAGTTATTGACAGAGTAGAACCAACTTTTCATGTAGATCAAAAAGACAGAAGACACAGAATGGAATAAAGATGGGTTTTATATGAGGGATGAAAGAAGAGATTGCCTTGTTCCAAATAAAACTCCTACATTTCTCTTATGATGCCTTTATCTTCCACCAATAGAGATTGTTTATTGAACAAAGATATTATTATCTCCCAAGAACCTCCTTTTAAATTACAAATATCTCTAAAAGAAGAAATATATGATCCCATTAATAACTTCTAATGATATAAATTAAGAAATTGTTTTCCAAAAGATTTGTCTGAGTTTTAATAGGAGTGACTGTACATTTTGGGATAGCAACAGGAAAGAAACAAATTAATAGCAACCCTCTACTTTAAATTTTACAATGTGATTTCTCACTATCCTCAACAAAATAAAGTAGAATATCCTTGGCGTGAAATGTAAAATCACTCCTAATCTAAGACTTGTTTAACTGTGCATTCCTTTTATCATCTATTTTCCATTTATATATCATTTTTAGCTATATTAAATTTTTATTGTTTCCATTGCCTCAAGACATCCCTCTGGCTAACTAAATTCTATTTATTATTCAGTATGTAACTGAGGGGTTATTTCTGTGACATCTTTCATGCTCACCTTCCCTCAACCTTTTCCTCAGTCTTGATGAGATGATTTTCCTGTAAGCTCCCATGATATACTACAAATTTCTGTCCTTACACTTGCCATGTTAATGTTCATATTATATGTTTATTTCTCCCACCCAGATAGAAGGTAGAGGCTGTGTCATGTAGCCTTTATATGTTGAGTTCCCTAATAGGTGTTTAACAAATGAATGGATAGATGACTATCTGACCCCAGATCCAGGGGGATGCCCATGATTGAAACAGACATCAAACAGCTTCACAATGAGAGTTCCTTGGACTGCAACAGAAATATAAAAGTAAAAATGTTTCCTCCATCAGATTTTTTATTGAGAATCAACCTTATAAAACAAAATTACTTATTCTGATACATAGACCCTTTGCCCATAAGAGAATTAAGTTATCTCTAGAGATCTTTTAGAAATTACTTTTATAAATCACCAGAGAAAAGATCCTGAAATAATAACTGTTTGGGGAATTTTTAATAAGCACTAATGCAAAAAGAGAGTAAACTAAGTGGTTTACATCATTAAAAAATAAAAATAATTTCTTCTTCAAATTTTAAATCCTTTAATTGCCATTAATATTTAAAGCTTAGTCTTTTCAGAGGAAATGAAAGCACCGTTGATGTCTCTAGGGAGATGCTTCCATCCAGTGCTCTTGAACTAATGTCAATATTTACATGTTTTAAAAGTCATCTGTGAATGGCAGAAATTCTTCATCCTGAAATAGTTTGTCTTTGGTGCAGCCTAACAAACTACAGATGTTTATTTTAGAATCTGAATACCAAAAACTCTCTTAATTTATAATGCATGTTAACTTGCCACAAAGTCGCTTATGTAAACTTGACTTCCATTTTCCACAACTTTTGCTTTCTTTTAATAATTGAGATAGTGACTATTTATTGAATGCCTACTTTATTGGAGACAGTATACTGGAGCTATATGCAAATGATATCTAGTCCTTATCCATAGTTAAGTATGCTATATCTAGTGTATAGATGATGGAACTGAAGTTTAGAGAGGATAAGTGACTCACTCGAGGAATAACTGCAAATATTTTAGGATATAGAGTTGTAGGAAGAAACTTTTCTGAACAATTGTTTAAGGCTATCCTAAAAATAAACTTTGAGTATTTGCAAGAACGAATGTTAAAATCAAAGCAAAAAGAGACATAAAAATAAACATGCAATCTCAGTAGGAAAGAGTGTGGGGCAAGAATGCACAGGGATGACAAATTGAAAATTGATATGAAAAATCATAATTTATTTCTACAGTTTATACATTTGTTTCTAGAATATGTGGAATTATTTCATTAATTTTAATACATGTATAACATGTGTACATGTGTATATAAAATATAAAAGTATTAAAATTACTTTTAAGATTATGAAGATGGAAGTAAAAATGGCCATGTGAATAGAACCCTCATAACATGCTCCTACTCATTTGAAGTTGTTTTGTTTAATTATGTTTTAAATCATATAAATATTAAGCTACTAGTTCATTAAGCTTGTTAGGAAGAATTTCAGTATCATATGTAACAGGAAGAATATCAGAGGACATAGAAGATAAAGTTGAGAAAAAAAAGGATGAAGAGAAAAGAGAACTAGAAAGACTTATTAACTTTGCATATTTTAAATTAAAATTGTAAAAAAAATTGTATTATATATGGATAAGTTAGATTATAATGCAAAAACTAAAATAATATCCAGCCTGTTTTATTGTTTTAGCTGAACCGTCATACAGAACAATGAAGATAAGACTGTGAAAGAATTGTTTAAAAAGTTAATTTTTAATCTTTGCATTTTCTACATTTATAAAAAATACTTAGGAAATCAAATTTTTCAAGCAATAATAACCTCTAAAATTATCACTCCAAACACTAATTTTTAAACTGTAAATGAATTTCCCTGACTACATAAAATGTTGTTGCATTATATGTTAAGGTAAAAAACATAAAGTGATACCTGGAAAACTGATACACCCTTGCCAAGGCTGGTAAGCGGAATGCTTTATCACAGGGTGCCTATTAATGGCCAAGAAATGAGTTGCACATGACAGATGCCTCACCACTAGCACTTTGCTATTTGAGCTTGTATTGATGCCAAAGAGGAGCCTCATCTATGATTCTTATATGGCATATAGCACATTAAATAGAATAGCCAGTGAAAGCCATCAAAATGATAAATATTTCAACTCAATGCACTGGACTGGATATTTTGAAAACCACAGTTGTTAAGAAAAAAATAGGTTTTCAATAATGTAATGTAAGACTTAAGTAGGGTTGGATGTAAGAAATAACTTTGCTATGTCCCCAGAGAAAATTTCCCTTTGGTGAACTTCCAAGTTTTGCAAGAGTTTCCTGAAAGAAAAGCAATACAAAGTATAAAACATTATATAGAAGAAAGAACAATGAAAACCCATATTCTAAAGGATTTAAGTTTGGGAACCAAGATCATTAAAATAAATTGTGGTGATCTAAAATAAAGTAAAAATTACGAGTGGGCAAAGCAGTGACTACTTTGCCAGACCACACTCTTGCCCCCAAAAGTTACTTATCCCAAAATGTGACTTACCATCTGCTTGGTGCTTTAAAGACCAGTTAAAAAATTTCAGTTTATCCTATCTCAATAAATGGCAATCCATAATAAAAATTCTGGTAACAGCAGTAATCTCACAAATCTGAAAATGGCATCCCATTACAGTCTCAGCTCAAATGTCACTTCTTCAGAGATGCCATCTAATATTTCTTTTTCTTTCTTTTTTTTTTTTTTTTTGAGACAGAGTCTCACTGTGTTGCCCGGGGCGAGTGCCGTGGCATCAGCCTAGCTCACAACAACCTCAAACTCCTGGGCTCAAGCGATCCTACTGCCTCAGCCTCCCGAGTCGCTGGGACTACAGGCATGTGCCACCATGCCCAGTTAATTTTTTCTTTATATTTTTAGTTGTCCAATTAATTTTTTTTTTTATTTTTAGTAGAGACGGGGTCTTGCTCTTGCTCAGGCTGGTCTCGAACTCCTGAGCTCAAACAATCCGCCCGCCTCGGCCTCCCAGAGAGCTAGGATTACAGGCATGAGCCACCACGTCCGGCCGCCATCTAATATTTCTTAAACCAAGCTAGATATCACACCCACCCATTTCTAGTTTCTATATAGCTCATCAATCAATATGATTTATGTCATAACTAATAGTCTCTGAAATTATTTTAAACTTCATTTAATTATTTATTTATTACCTGATCCTCCATACCTAAATATAAGTTTAATGGAGAACTGGGACCTTTATATTTCCAACGCCTTGAAGAGTTAATAGTACAGGACACATGATCAAGCAATATTTATTCATTGAATAACTTAGAGTTCTAATTTATTTAGGTCATATTGTATTATAGGTGAATCTTAAACATGTACAGCTTTTCTATTTCATCAGAGACAATTTTAAAAATGCAAAAACAACCTGTTAAAATATTTTATTTATATCAGCTTATATCTTTTGTGATAGTCAAGAGAAAGTTGAAGCAAGCACTCATTCTTTATCTATATGACAAAATGTATATAGTACTTTCTATATATCAGATGTTGAAACTTCTCATGTATATTTTCTGACTAAAGCCTCTGAGAATCTATGTGAGCTCATCGTCTTATCATTATTATAGAGCAAAGATAATAGAATAATTTTAAAAATACATGTGGTACTATCACAAAGCAAGACTCATTATATCCAATGTTCTTGGATAACTAGGCAATTATGTTGTCTTTGAAGGTGAGAAAATACATGATTTTATATTTATATTTATTTTACACTTTTACCTTAGAGTCAAGCTGTAAAATCATTGTCCCATAAATATTTGAAATTCTTAATATGTTGAAACATACATATTATACGTCAACCAATTACTTAAATTGAAAAACAGGACCAGTCAGTATTTTAACAAGTGAATGCCTAAGTCACATAACAGCCTCAATGACATCAAATAGCGCCATTTTCTGGGAATCTCGCTCGAGCTCAAGTGTTGCAGATTACTTGCCATGAGTTCATGTGCACATTACTCTGATCATCTGCACTTAATGTGATTCAGATGCAAGAATGTGTAAAACAGTTTTCTTAATTCAAAATATTTATTGAGGAGACCAGTTGAGGAAGAAGATGAAGAAAAAAAGAGGATTTGTTAAATTCCTTATTCACATACTGCCATACACTTTTTACCTCGTTCGGAAGTGCTGTAAGCTATGATGTGCAGAAGAAGGGAAGGCACATAGATGTATATGAACGTGAATATCTACTTATAGGACCACTTTTATAACACCCTTTATGGTACAGGATTTTGAAAAGGTGAGAAAAAAGGAAACCATCTCCTTAAAGATATAAAAAGTCACATTTGTTCCTATGTAGGAGGTGTGATTCATGCAAGAAGATTGTTCAAGAAATTCTGAGTTTGTATTTTCTCTCATTTCACTGTTTTTTTTTTAATTTTATGTTTGAATTCAAAACAAGAACTCTATCAATTTTAAATAATTAATAAAAACTTATTTGTCTTGAGTGAAGTTTTGAAAATCTATAGAAAATAAAGAGGTAATCAAGCCACTATGACAGCCCACAGAGTAGGGAATGAATGTCAAAACAGATTGGGGATGGGAAACTCCCTACCTGAGCAGCTTTTGGCTTCATCTTAGGCTTCGTTTACATCCAGAGCTTCTCTCTGGAAGAAGAAAGATGATTCAAATAGTGAATTAATGTGGTTATGAGTTGACAGGCTAGTAAAATCCAATGAAATAAGTGTAGGTGTCACAGTGCACAAATGAAAAATGTTATGTAAATGCCCACGTCCCACCAGCTTAGCCACTGTTCTACAGGTCCCCTTTGAAACCATCCTTGTTCCTGGTTGATTCCTTTCTTGATTTGCAAGTGTGGCATTCTTTCTTCCTGCTTCATTGGCTCTATCTTGGTCCACCTTGACTACAAAGGAAAGATGGGTTTATGTGCCTTCTGACAATATCGCCCAGCTCTTCTTACAAAATTCTGCCTCTTCACAGCAAGCACAATGACCACTTTGATAATCCATCTTCTTTTTTGTACTACAGAAGACTCCTCCATATTTTGTTCCACAAAATATTAACCCTACCAAGTACTTTTTGAATGGCTTTACATTCCATTTTTCTGAAAAAAGTTTCTTCATCTAGTGACTAGGAGAAAGCTCTCTAGGATTGTCATCTCCCTTTCCTGGTTCCTCCTCCCCAGCCCACAGACATAGGAAAGTCTTTTAATTCAGTCCTTTTCCTTCCCTTCTTGATCTATACTCATTTATGAACCTGGTGGGGATGATGAGGAGGCTAATTTATCTAATGGCTTTAAATTCTGTGTGTATTCTATTGACACTCTATTTTATGTTTGTAGCACAAAGCTTCTCTCAAAACTCTACCCATATGCACTACCAAATGGACACATCCACTTTGGTATTTTTTAGACAACTTATAGTTAATATGTTTTAAACAGAATTCTTTTACTCCACCCCCAAATATTTCTTCTATCTTCTTTATCTCTGAAAATAGCATACCATCTTTCCATTTATTCAAGGAGGAAATCCTTAGAGCCATCTTGATTCCCTTCCTTTTTCAGACACTCCACATACAATCCATCCCCAAATTTTCTTTTTTTCATCCTAATTTGTTCTAGATCCCCAAATTTCTTAACTTCAAAATATATATTGGTTTTACTACTTCCCTCTGCTTGTTCCTCTACCACCATGGTCCAAGTCATCACCGTCTCTCTTCCAAATTATTATAACAAATGTCTATTACAATCCTTCCCTAAAGAAACATGTTCAACATTCTAAGTGCAGAGTTTAATTTACTTGACTATGAAACTGTACCTTTTTTTGTAACACCTCATAGCTTCTGTTGAAAATGAAATATATGTTGGAAAACACTTTGTAAAAACCACTGATCTATTATAGTAGCCCCAGTGTCTCTTCTATGCTTCCGTTTAAGTACTATCTCTTTTTCAACTTTTCCTTGTAACTTAACACTTCTCTTATTATCCTCCTCTCCTTCCATATCTCAGCAGGCCACAAATCAGATATAACCCATATTTGAAAGTACAAGATTAGTGGCTGAACATAAATATCAATCTGAAACCCAAGCACTTCTCTTGGTTAGCTCATCCATGCACAGCCATGACGATGCTATTATCGTGTTCCAATTTAAATCTTTCTACCTTTGATTCATTCTGATGTTGTTTCATTGACAGTAGTCCATTCTGAGCTCTAAATATTACTTCAATTTGAATAATATCAAAAAACTATATTTTATTCTTCATTGTAAAATTCAAGTAGAAGTGTGGCATTTTAAAGGAAGAAAAAGGGAATGTACTTATTCTCTTTTATTCTGAAGGGAGAAAACAGAAATGTATTTATGAACCCCCAGAAATTCTTCCAACAGATGAAACGAAGTAGTATGTTCCACTCTGCCCCATCTCACTGATCCTTGAAAGTATTGACCACTTATCTCCATGTTTATCTCTCTAATCAGGTTATTCTTTCCTGAAATACAATGGCCATAACTTATTAGTTGTGGTAACCCTACTGCAAAGCCCAGTGCATGACAAAAAGTGGTCACTCAATGGAATGCTGTTGAAGCAATCTCTCTTAGGTTAATCTATACTCTGAGATTCACACTTAAAAATTTACAAAGGAATAAAAATAATGTAAAAAAAAAGTTTCTATGTATGTATGTAAGGAAAACAAATCTTGCTATCAATTTAATGACATTTTATAGATAAGATCGGGGGAAATTAAATATTTCAATGTGTTTTAAAAAAATATTATCATTTAAAAAATACTACATAAAATTTAAATGTAAAGAATGTTATTGGTGAGGTTTTATTTTAAATCGATACTAATGTATTTATGAATAAATCCATGACTTTATGAGACTTATTTAGAAACTGGATCTGGTCAAAGAATTGAATACTGAAACATAGATTGGGAAAAGTAGATCATAATGAAGAACACAATCCATAACAATTTCTTGATCAAGAATAAGAAATTTTCTCATATTTATAAGAAATGGGAATTTTTATTTACAGAAGAAAAGAATATAGTGACATAAATTTGACACCAGAGTAATATTTATTTTCCTTCATTCGGTCTTTAAAATATAAATTAGAATGTGATTGAGTTGAATAACTTTTTTAGTTCCTTCCAGTTTGGCGATTCTTAGATGTGACAGTGTTTCTTTTTATTTATCATAGTACCAGAGAAATATTAACTTAGAGGTCTAGTCATTCATTGAATATAATCCTGAGTCTGAGAGGTCAATGGTTCATAAAAGAGCCTTTTTCTATCCTGGCATGTTTCTTAATATTTGGCAGGATTTATTCAAAATAGGGCCAAGATGGAAGAGCAGAGATGCTGCTGGCAGAAAAATATAGGATGCTTGCCTTCTCTGTTCTTGGCAGTAGCTAGTGCTATTTAGCCATCATTTTATGTAAACGTGACCACCAAAGCTCAGCCATGCCTTTTTAAATGGCAAAAAAAGAGATGGGGGGGCAAGGGCAAAATATGTAACCTAAACATTTGTACCCCCATAATATGCTGTAATAAAAATAAATAAATAAAATAAAAGCAACCTGATTCTCATCAAAAAAAAAAAAAAAGAGAGAGAGAGATAAGCTAAAAATAGGCCAATGTTTCATTGAGTTTCAGTCATGCAATCTTACCTGGTGTGCATTTGTTGTTTACTAGCAGACTTTTTGTAAGTAGATGGTGTTTTCCTGGCTTATGGTTTCATATGCAGATATTGCTCATATATAGTGTTTTACTTAATTCCGAGTACTATAGATCAAAATTTTGCCTTGTAACAACACAGTGAATCTCTATCAACTCTGGCTGTGGAATACTTTACCTATATGTAGTTAAAGAGAAAGAGAAAAAAATTTGCTTTTTTAAAAAAGTAATATATCCCATTGTTGAATTTGTCTTCTTATAACTAATTTAGTTCAGGCACATCAAATAAAAAAGAATTCTTTATAAAAACATCTCCTAGGACCTAGATGCTCCATGAATATTACTCAATGAAATTTCAATTTGATTTCTTTGGAAAAAATACTTTTGATCAATTTTAAAGACTATCATGATATTTTTTGCACCTAAACATTTCAAATAAATAATAATTCATCCTGCTTCTAATAAATGACATATTTTTGGAAGTGAGATTTGGTAGATGTACAAGAAATATGTCATGTTATTTAATTTATAATATATTTCAATGCTTGAACCAATTATATTCTTATTAAGGGGAAGACAATAAATATAAAAATAAAAATATTTAAGAACATGTTGCAAATGCAATATTTGAAAATCTGTTTTTGATCCAAAATGTTCCTAAATGATTAACAACTTGTCCATTAATACAGTGAAAGATAAAATTCAGTATTTAACTATCTCCAATTCCGCAATCCTACCATGTTGAAGTAACCAATAAGAAATATGTCATGTGTATCCTATCAGTTATTTTTCTTTGTTCAAATAAACATACTTAAAAATAGTTTTTTTTCTTTACAAAAATGGTGTCAACTAATCCTATATAATTAGGACAGGTATAACTATGTTCATATTTTAAATCTCATTCCTTTCCAAGGTTGTCTTTCAGTTTTTTTATATTATTACAAAATATTTCAGCCAAAAGAATGGAAGTATGTATCATCAGGAACATGTTTCTGCAACTTTCTGGGTTCTATCAAATTTCTACTGAAAGGGCTATGACAATTTGTATTCTGAATAAGTCAGAAAACAAACCATCTTTCTTTCACATTCCTGTGTTTACTGAAGAAAATAATGAGGTACATAAATTTGGAAAGGAGAGCTTTATTTCTCATAAAACGTTGCAGCTTGTGAGTGGCCATTCCAACAGGCCGGAAAACAGAGCCCTGGCCACAAGCAGGGGCCACGAGAGCAGGAATTTATGCTAAGCAGGATAGCCAAATATACATATTTAACAAGCTATAGGAGGAGTGATGAATATTTATGAAAGTAAAAACATGCACCTGTACAATTGAGCTTTATGTCCCTTTACGGGATCCATGTTCAGAAAATGGCTGCCCTCTGCTGTCGAAAGGGGAAGTAGAGGGCATGAAAACCCTCTGTGCATGCTCCATAGTCTGGTTAAAATCAATCCATGGTTAGTGGTCTCTCATCAGGAAAGAACGCTAATATGGATCAGAAGATGGGTTTTGTTTAGCCCACAGGAAAAAAGCCCAATGGCCATTAGCAAAGGATGGGCTGTGTTGAGGCATGTCTGACCTCACATCCTGTCACGACTGGGAACTCATTTTAAAGTTTCTCTGAAGTCCCCTTGGACAAGGGGGAATTGTTCAGTCAATGGGAGGTTTAGGAATTTATTTTAGTTCACACCTGGTAATCCATGCTATCGTCATATCTTTTTTCTAATTCTCTAGGGTGGAGATGTTATCCCATTGATACTTTAATTGGGCCTTCTTTTTGGTGACTTGTCTATTCATCATTTTGCCTGCTCAAAATATCTACTTTCCTGTCCAATAGACATCTCAATTCTAACTTCCCAAACCTAAACTTCTGATATCTATCCCCAAAGTATCAGCTCCCTTTTTCTTTTCTGTTTCCAGGGCCAAACTCTTGGAATCACCTTTTACATATGCCTCACACATACTCCCTCAACAAATACTGTCATAACTACTTGAAAAATCCAGTATTAACCAATCCAGTATTAACCACTCTCTCTCACTGCCACCGCTTGATTCCGAGAGTGACATTTGCCTCTAACTGGTCCGCTTCTTCAGTCCTTGACCTCCTCAGTAGTATATTCTCAACGGTGAAAAGGTGAAGTAACGTCTTTCACGGTAAAAAAAAAAAAAAAAAATGAAAAAAACAAAATCAAAAACAAAAACCTCTTCACATCATTATCCTAGTAAAAACTCAATCTTTACTTTTGTCTATAAGCTCCAACAAGATAGGATGTACTTTTTATTCTCTGATCCGATTTCCTAGCACAGCTCCCCTGGTTTACTCAGACCTTCTGGCTTCCTGGCAGTTCCAAGGACACACTGGAGATGCCTCTACCCCAGGGTCTTCTCACTAGTTTGCCCAATCCTTTCTCCTTGGAATGCTCATTCCTCAATTACCTGCATGATTTCTTTGTCCTATTATTATTAGGTTTTTTCCTTAGGATTTACCTTCAAGATATGACCAAAGGGTCCATTTTTTAATTGCAAAATAGCACCAAATATTTTCCTGTCTTGCATTACATTCCTCCAAATACTTATCACCCTGTAACGTATTATATATTTTACTTACTTGCTTACAAATTATCTTTTATCCCAACATTTTATCTTGGATCACATTCTACCCAGGATTCAATTTTTTTCCTTGAAGTGAATTGGATGCTCAATTATTTATCACTCTGTGACAAAATATTTTTTATTCATCTGAATTTTTGACCTTTTTCTTCTGATAATTTGAGCATATAATTATATAATAAAAGTAGGTTTATGAAATAATTATTTTCACATATATTTTTATTGTATATAAGATTCCACTGTTAAGGTAATGAGTCTGGTGATCCAATATTGCTTTTATTGGCAATCTGTATATTCTTTCAGATTTAGTATTTTTTTTTTATTTCAGAATATTAAAGGGGTACATTTTGGTTACATGAACTGCTTTTGTATAGTTTGAGTCAGAGTTATAAATGTGCCCATCACCCATATAGTGTGCACTGTACTTGTTAGGTGTTAATTTACCCATCCCCTCCTCCCCCCTCACACCTGCTTGATTTCCATTGAGTTTTAGTTTCATGTGTGCACACCAGTTGATTGATTAGATCCAATTTAATAGTGAGTACTGTGGTGTTTGTTTTTCCCTTCTTGTGATACTTCACTTACAATAATGGTGTCCAGTTCCATCCAGGTTGTTACAAAAGGTATTAGTTCACCATTTTTTTATGGCTGAGTAGTACTCCATGGTATACATATACCACATATACCAAATGTGTTCATCTTAATTATACATTGTGGGCTTGGGGAAATGACCACCGGTTAGGTCCATGGACCTAGTAGACCAACTGTAAGCCAGGCTCTGATAAGGATTCCATTTGTTACCTTATCCACACATTTTCCTCTCCCTAATGAGCAGCCATGGTGGCACTTTGGATCTGTGAGTATCAACTCAATATCATGTCCAATAATTATTTCAATGACTGGTTACTGTCTTTTGCCAGTTAAGTTTCCTTAACATATTAGAGTTCTCCAGAAAAAAATAGAAGCAATAGAATGTGTGTATATAGAGAGAGATTTACTTAAAGAAATTAGCTAATCTGATTATAGAGGCTGACAAGTCCAAGTGTGCAGGGTGGTCTGACATGTAGAGGACCCAGGGAAGAGCCAATGTTGCATTTCAAGTCCTAAGGCTATCTGCTAATGAAATTTCCTCTTCTTCAATGAAGTTAGTCTTTTTCTATTATGACCTTTAACTGATTGAATAGACCTATCCGTATTATGGAGGGTAATCTGCTTTACTCAAAGTCTGCTGATTTAAATGTTAATCTCATCTTACTAAAGTATCTTAATGGAAACATCTAGAATAATGTTTGATGAAATATCTGAATGCCATGTTCTAGCCAAATTAAAACATAAAATTAATCATCACACCAAGGAAACAGATTCCAGCTGAGAATTACTGGAATTATTACTATCAAATACACTTACTTTCAAATTGTAGGGATTTACCTTATTAGGGTATATTTTCTCATTTAGTGAAAGAGTTAATAATCTGATAACTGGCTCAGCTTCCTGGTCCTTCATCCTTAATTTGTCTTAATTAAATAAATTTAACAATACTTTGGCAGCTGTGCATCTATCTTGCCTCTAGGAACACCTTGTACAATTAACCATCCCTTTTTCTGTCTGTATGTCACACATCTATGGGTGTCACTCTGATTCTTGCTACTCATTATAATAACTACACTCACCTTGATTATGATGTTTAAACAACATCACCTGAATTCTGTGCTTTTGAGATTCTACCCCTGCAGTCAGTGATCCAATTATAATAGTATCTCCTACCATTAGCCCTGGTATATAGAGAAGAGCCACCACTGAACTTCTGAATGATATGGGTATCATATCACCAGAGCATCTTTTATTGCTTTAACAGATTTTCTTTCAGACACTTCTGCGGAACATAGGTGGCTGGCTGATATTCTGACCTTTCTAGCTTACCACTCTAGCAATCTCTTAATCTTCTGACTTTTTCTCTGTTAATTAAATACTATATTTCTAGAATTATTAATTCACTTAGTACAGGCCATAATTTTTCTCATTCTTTTTTTTATTTTATTTCAGCATATTGTGGGGGTACAGATATTTAGGTTACGTATGTTGACCTTGCCCCCCACTCCCCCCTAAGTCCGAGTTTCAAATATGTCCATCCTTCGGGTGGTGCACATTGCACTCTTTGTGTATGCATATACCTGTCCCCTCCCCTCCTCCTCCCCCTTACCCCCTCCCTCCAATTTTTCTCATTCTTCACAGTCCACCTAATAGTGCATTAGTACTGTCTCTTGGGGCTTTTACCAAGGGCCTTTCCAGGAAATTATAGGTTGACAGTTTTTTTCCTTCATCACTTTGACTATATCATTCCACTATCTTCTGGATGTCATCATTTCGGAGGAGAAGTCAAGTGTTAGTCTTATGTTTTGCCTATGAAGATTTGTTCTTTTGGAGGGGCTACTTTTAATTTGTTTGTAATGTCCCCAAGTTTCTTATTTTTCCTTCAGATTTTCAATACTTCAAACTCTGCTCTGTTATGGATAATATGCACAAGATTTTCTTCCAGCTTCCTTATTTTCCTTTATTTTTGATGTTGGGAATTAAATATCTGCTTGTAATTTTAGTGTCTTATTTTGTTCCAATTTTTTTTCAATTTCTTCAAGATTCTAAGTAATATAACATAAACATTTTGTAGATTCTGTTTCATAATTACCTTATCTGAGGTTCTTGAAAATCTTACCTTTCTACTTTTAGTGTCTGATGGTATTCATTTACAATATCTACAATATCTAAAATCCCAGTTTCTGGTTTACTATCATATCTCTTTGGACAACTGTTCTTTCTTACTTCTTTGATTTGCACTCCATACTTTGTTTTGATTTCCAAAGAGCTTTACTTTATTGTTACCTCAACTAAATTTATTACAAATAAAATTTTATGCTGTATCCAAATGTCATTGTGTTTCAGTGGGGATACTTTTTGCTTTAAATAGTCTTTTATAACTTCTGAGACTATTTGTCCAAATTATTTTTTCTTAAATTATAAAAAAAAGGTTTAAGATTGGGGAGCTGGGTCTGGTGAGAGCCTCATCATGCTGCTTCAACTGATGGTGGAAAGTGGAAGGGGAGCAGGCATGTGCAAAGAGATCACATGGCAAGAGAAGAAACAAGAGAGAAACTGAGGAAGCCAGTTTCTTTTTAATTACCAGCTCTCGAGGGAACTAATCCATTCTCTCAAGAGCGAGAACTTATTCAACCCCTTAAGGAGGGCTTTAATCTATTCATGAGGGATCCACCCTCATTAATCAAGCATCTTCCACTATGTTCCATCTCCTAACACTGCTACATTGAGGATCAAATTTCAACATCAGTTTTTGGGGAGACAAACCACCTCCAAACCATAATAAGATAGATAGATAGACAGATAGATAGATAGACAGATAGATGTAGAAATGGAATAATAAATTATAGATAGCTAAATAAATAAATCAATAAATGCATTTGTTAGATTGACCTTGAAGTTTACATTTTTGGGTTGTTTATATAATCCAGGTTAAACCAAAATGCTTTTTCAAATTCCTTTGCTATGCCAACAGGAACAACCACTGTATAGACAGATTTTTAAACACAGGGGAGTCTCATTTGCAACTGATAACCCGCAAGAGAAATGAAAATGTGATTAAGCTAACCATGTACAACACTTCTGTTTTTATCTTTCTTCACATTAACTTTCCTGAAAAAAAGAATATTTTAAAATGATGCTATTACTTTAATAGCTTCCATTTGCATTCTGAATTTTCATTGTGCCAGGTACCCGATTCCACTTATATGATGAAATTTGTGGGCCTCATGGCTATTTTAATGTGGTGCCTCTTATACTGTAATTGAGAGAAGTCTCCAATGAATAAAATAAATGGTTTCAGAGGGTTCTTAAGCCCTCAACAGACATCAGCTAAAATGTTAAGAGTGCCTCCAAATCCCATTGGTGCTATATTTTCTAACCATGAAAGAAATGTCATTATTGTAAATTCCCAGCTTTTGTCTGAAAATCTTGTACTAGATCCCTTGAGCGCCAGTTCGGTTAATTAATTCAAACAATTTCCTCTCTAATCTCTAAAACATTTTCATATTTAAGACAATAAATGAGGTACTTAAGAGGTTCATTCATTGTTGGTCATTAATATGCCAGGAAATTAGAAAAATTACTCCTAGTCTTCAGTGACATGAATAATGTCTTTTTTTTGTTCCAATAGTTCTGATCTGGACAAGGTTAAAAGCATGGCTTCTCTGAAACTGAATTTAAGAAAATCTTATTTTCCACTTGCTTTGGTTTTAACACATATATCTGAATACTCTTCTTTGAGCAGTAATTTAATATGTAGCTTGATAGGTTATGCCAATTTAAAGATTAAATTAGTTAATAATAACTTTGGAATTAGTGATTAGTTTAGAAGAAGAATAATTGCATTTTCCTTGAACCAGTACATAAGGTTAATGCAGTTGGAAGCGTGATGGCTCCAATGACTTTGACACTAATTGGCGATTGTGTTACATGTTAAGATACGAAGTCAGCATGAACGAATTCTCATGAGGTTTGCAGGAAGACAAAGCTATTTGTTCACAAACCTGTTTTTCTCTATTTGAAAGTTTGGTTTAATTTCATAAAAGGTTGGTCTGTGACCTTCAGAATAAAATTTCATAGTATTTCATGTCTTTGACTCTGGATTATCAAATTTACACAAAGCACGGAAAGCAACTTTTTCTATAAAGCAACTTTTTCTATAAAGCAACATCAACTGTGTGTTTGTCAATATAAGTCTAGTTCAATTTCCTAAAATTGACTATCTCTAGAGGGAAAAAATTATGTGATTAAAAGAAAATCACATTTATAATTGTTCATAATGCTTTGTGTTTCTATAGTCCTTACCTCGAAGTCTTCACATTTTGAACATGTGCATACACACCTCCCTGTAAGTGTGATTCTGCTGTGTTGAAGAAGAATCTAGAGATTTAGAAGCAGGATAACAGAATTATGCATAGTACATTGTCCACAAGACAATTGAGACAGAAAAGGAAAAAGAGTCAATTCCCATGAATTATAGTGCAGGAACATACCTATTATTGGATCAGTCTTGTCTCTAGCTGTTAATCAAAAACAGCAGTTTCAGCTTTATAAAAAGTTACTTTTTTATTTTTTCTCATTTGTAATTTTTTTAAAGGTTTAGTCATTTACACTGCTAAAAGTTCAATGGTTTCCTTATCAAAATGTTAAAATTTATATTTCTTTATTTGAAATATTTACTCCCCAGTATTATTGTCTTTCTAATAATCATTTTCATAATGACGAACATGTTTATGCAAAACAGAAGTATAGTAGGCATTACAAAATATGTTTAATCTGTTGTTAACTAGATTTTTAGGCTGCTTTAACTAACAATATTATAAACACAATTTCCTTAAGTTGTTTAAGATTAAAGTATGTATGCTTGATCTTGCCTATCCTCACCTATATGTTTTTATAACTTTCAGGGCTCAAACAAATATGATGATCTCATTGATATTTTCTATTATCAAACAGGTTTTTCCATTAAATAACTATATGTTTTTACTTCATTTTGCCACTAAAAAATGAAAGTGATAGTATAATTTTAAAATAAAAAACAAGAAAATTGTTTTCCTAATAACTGAAACTAAATTGAATACAGTCATGTGTCACTTGAGGATGGGGATACATTCTGCAAAATTCATTGTTAGGCAATTTTGTCACTGTGTGAATGTCATAGAAATGTCCTTACACAAATCTATTAATAGATGGCATAGCCTACTACACACATATGCTATATGGTGTAGCCTATTGTTTCTAGGCTACAAATCTGTACAGCATGTTACTGTACTGAATACTGTAGGCTGTAGGCAATTGAAGAACAATGGTGAGTATTTGCTTATCTAAATGTATCTAAACGTAGAAAAGACACAGTAAAAAATATGGCATAAAGGAAAATGGCTCACAGGTATTGGGCAGCTCCATTACAATCTTATGGGACTACTCCCTTATATGCAGTCTGAAACATCTTTATGTGGCACATGACTGTATTTATAAGTTTAAACACATAAGAAAGACATTGAGAGAGGTCATTTAAAATTAAAATTAGAATAACTTATAAAATAAAATATCTAATTATTTTCTGGTCAAGCTTCTGTCTAAATATTCATAAATAAATATTTCTCCAAAGGTTATTTAAATAGGTATGGCCCTAGGAACTCTGCATTTAGATAGATGTGCAGTGGAATCACAATGTCAGGAAAGTTTAAATTGTTTTGTGTTGATTTAGAGAAGATAGAACACATTCGAATGATAAGGTGCCCATTTGCAGCATTGTTACTCAATCCGAGCAACCCATAACTTTTCATCTTATTTCTGCTTCTTCCTCCTCAGTTCACAGACCACTATATCCTAAAATTGGCAATAAAGAAGAAAAATGGAATGTTCAAAGAGACTAACAATTTTTAAATGATGTAAGAAGAACAAAATAGCAAAGATACATACAGAATCAAGAGGACAGTATTTTCTAATAATTTTATTAATAGAAAAGATAATCAAAAAATTTAATATATTCTTCAATAGTAAATTAATAGTTGATTAAACTAATTTAGTTTTCAATATTGAATTTTTATATTAGTAATTTTATATGTAATTCTCATTACTTTTAAATTTCAATTCTTAATACCACTTGTCAAAAATATGTAAATGTGTAAGACAAAACATTAACTATCTCTCTACTACCTTTCTTAAGAGTCTAATCACCAATTTGTAGGTGGCTTTAACAGCTGCATAATATAAACAGAGAACCAACCAAATAGGATATACACGGAGCAACAGACATTTACTTTTAAAAATTGGCTCATATGATTGATGGGGTCAGGCAAGTGTGAATCTATAAGGTTACATAGGCCAGCAGAATGGAAAATAAGATATGAGTTGATGTTGTTGTCTTGAGTTCCAAACCTGTAGGGCAGACAGCAGCTGAAAACTCCTGCAGGATTTTGATGTTACAGTCTTGAAACAGAATTTCTTCTTCTCTGGGAAACCTCAGTTTTTGCTCTCAAGGCTTTTAACTTATTGAATGTGGCCCACCTACATTATGCAGGGTAATCTGCTTTACTTACAGTAAACTGACTATAAGTGTTAATCACATGTACAAAACATCTTCACAGTAACATCTAGGATAGTGTTTGACCAAACAAAGTACCATAGACTAGCCAAGATGACAGATTAAATTTACCATTATTGTATATACATAGATAAATATATACACACACAAACATATATATATATAAAACACACACACACACACACACACACACACACACATATATATATATATATATATATAAGCTCTTGAGAGAAAGGGACATTTATACACTGTTGATGGGACTGCAAAACAGTACAGCCTCAATGGATAATATAATGGAGATTCCTCAGAGAACTAAAAGTAGACCTACCATTCAATACAGAAATTCCACTACTATTTACCCAGAGGAAAAGAAGTCATTTTGTCAAAAAGACACCTGCACTCAAATGTTTATTGCAGCGTAATTTGCAATTGCAAAGATGTGGAATCAACCCAAGCGCCAATTGATTCATGAGTAGATTAATGAAATGTGCTATATTTACAACATGGAGTACTACTCGGCCATAAAAATGATGAATTAATATCTTTTGAAACAATCTGGATGGAAATGGAGACGATTCTCCTAAGTGAAGTATCCCAAAAATGAAAAACAAAAACAAACAGACAAACAAAAAAACACCACATGTACTCACTACTAAATTGGAACTAACCAATGGGCACACAAGTTCACAGACGGAAGTAAAACTCAGTGGAAAGAAACCCGGGGGCAGAGGGATGCGGGGAGGGTAATAAACCAACCTAATGGGTACTATAAACACTATTTGGGTGACAGGCACACTTATAGCCAGGAATCAGGCATGACAAAAGTGATCCATGTAACTGAAAACATTTGTAGTCCCTTAATATTTTGAAATTTTAAAAAGCTCTTAATTTATTCATTCTGACAGCTGTAAATAATCCATTGATGAATCTTCCAGTTTATTTTTCATCAATTCTTGAACATTTAGATGGTTTCTTGCTTTTTGCTATTGCGAATAGTGCTTTTGTGGATATTCTTTTACTTATATTCTTTAGTAGCTGTAATATTTTCTTGGCTAACAAGCACATTTCTAAAAATGAAGAGTAGGGGGTTAGAGCTTATTCTACAACATGTCAAGCCCTGTTGTGAAGCTATTCTAATTAAAACAGTACAGTAATGCACAGAGATAAATAAATTGATCCACAGAATAGAACAGAAAGCCCATGCATGTGTGGTACTTTAAGGGCATGTCAGCTAAATTGGGAATATAAAGACTTCTCAATAACTGGTAGTGCAAAAAAATTTTCCATTTGAAGAAAGATGAATTTACATTCTACTTTTTACCTTAAAAAGAAACATATTAATTAAAATTAAAAATGAGTTACAACTGGAAATAGATTCTCATGATATACCTTTGGAAAAATATTATTATTAATATAGGTAAAAATACATTTCTCAAGTTAGTAAAAATAGCACAAACTACCCCAAAGTTCCAGGGACAAGAGACATGATTAAACATTTTACAGAAAAGGAAACATATGAAGGAATGATCAACATCATGTGATCTGTGAAAATTAAATTAAAATAACAAAACCATACACATATAAGTTCTATAATCATTAAATTATTCATTTTTATAATGTGATATGCATTTATCACATCAATTTGTAGAAACTCACTCCCTGTTACCGATGATGTTCTTTACCTGATATAAATCTTGCATGTTTTTTCCAGTGTGTTATTGATGCTTTCCTTTTTATTGTATGCTATGCCATAGAATATTTTAAATTTTACATTTAAATTTTATATTTTAGATGGCCAATGTGAGTTTTTTATATTTTATGTAGCCAAGATGTCTATATTTTTCTCTCATTCATTGCTACAAAATGACCTGAATTATTCATTATAATAAAGAAAAGTAACTCAAAACCACCATGAAAGTATCATATTAAATGGTAAAATTTTGAAAATATATTTAATACAATCTGGCAAAAGTGTTCAGGATGACAACTTTTGCTAATATTCAATGCTGACTTTATGTTCTGACTAGTGAAGACATATGTAGAGTCATAGGCAAAGCTAAGTTAACTTCTTATTGAATTTTTAGAAAATATCATTTGACAGATGTAATTATTATTGTAAGGCACTATTTTAATTATAGCTGTGTTTTGTCATTTTGGCTTTATTGTACAAAAATACTGTGACTCACTGTGATGAATCAGCTGGAAATTCCAAATGTATTGTGGATATCAGCTAGGCTGATTCTTTTAGCTAGAAGTAAAAATGTCCTTAAACATTCATTACAGTGATATTGAAACATGCATTGCCCTCCACAGGATTTCTGAAAATTCCCAAGAGGAATATGTTCTTATAATCATAATGTTTCATAAATCCTGCTTTTACTAAATTGGTTCAATTTAGCACTCATATGCCATTACATTTGGGCTATTTGCATTCTGTATCACATTTGTCCAACTATAAAACTTTGCCCTTTGATTTTTATGCACACACACAAAAACATATACATACTCATACTTACACACAGCCATGCTTAAATGAATTGTGTATACAGTGTCTTCTAGTGAATGTTAGGAGACAAAAAAAGATGCAGAGGTTTGTAATATCTCAATCTGAAACACCATACCCTCTGTTCATTACCTCCTATCTTCCAGATCATTTCCTCTAATAGTCTAACTCAAACAATCTTTGAAACAAATCTGGACCTTCTTCAATCATGATATCTTACCTGGTTGCACGTCTACAACTTACTTAATATATTTACATCCTCCTCACCCATCTTACATCACAAGGAAAATCATCACAATCACCCCCTCACATAAAGCCCTCAAATTCTTTCTTACTTCATTTCACTCACTGGGTGAAATAAATTAAAATCTTTGTTGAAACTGAAATCAACCTTTTCCTCACATGTACTTACACAGCTGAACATAGATGAGAAAAAAAACATGTCTTCATATGAAATTCATGGTCAATAACTTCAACTGGGCAAGTTGTTGGTGATTAGATTGCATTCAACTTGGGCACCTGCATTTACACTTGCCTAGTTGGGTATTTCATTTTTTTTCTTCTTTTATTAAAATCTCGTACTTCATTTATCATTATCACATAAAACTGATAACATTACTTCTTATTCCTCTGAGAAACTCTTCCATCACTACATCAGTCTAGCTTTGGTCCTTTTACTCTTTTTGAAGTATCCATTCTCATATTATAACAAATCACTTTACCTAGACAGTACATTCAATATTTCTCATTTATTCAAAGCATTTGCTCCAGAAAACTTTCACTTCCTCCTGCATTATTATTATTTATGACTTCACTGGATTATTCCTATATATGTAAAAGCATGTTGTTATTTTGCTATCTTAAAAATATGTAAGCCCTTCCAGTTATGACCATTATAGAGTAGCTAGAATCATACTTATATTCTTACTGTTATTAATTGTAAAAAGATCAGAATAATATAGAAACAAATGCTTACAGAAATTGAACACAATTAACCATTGTACAATCAGTGAAGCAAAGGAAGAAAAGGACCAAAAGGAGTGATTTCCCTATTAATCCAGGCTTTTTCCAACAAAGAATTTTCTAAACAATCATGGAACAGAAAATGAAAGTATGAGTAGGATGTTTGAATCACAATTTTCTTTTCGGGTAGAGGAAACAGAGAATGGAGAGCAGAGATGCTTTGATTGTTTGAACTCTCTCTGAGGTGAAGATCCATAGAGGAGAATTTGCAGAAAAGTAGCCCCTTAAATCTGTGCAAGAATTCCTAACAGTTCCGTGGCTGGCCCTGTATTATGTATGCACAGTGTGACTTTCTAAGAGGCTTAGCAGAGAACAGCCACTGTAAGTTTGGATTACCTACCAGAGATTTCAGAGGTTATACAAGACACAAGAAATTTTTGAAGTTCATGTGCATCTAAAATGGATAAAACCACTTCAAGTGCACATAAGGCATTTATGAAACTAGGTTATCTATTGGCCATAAACATAGTTTTGACAATTCTCAAATAATTGAATTTATGCAGGATATATTCTCTGACTGCTGTGGTGTTTACTTATAGCTCAATAACAGAAAACATATTAGAATATATTTGAGAATTAAGAAAAATTTCTATATAATTCATATTTTAAGAAGAAATCAGAATAAAGATTAAAAAATATTTAACAATAATGAAAATAAAATGTGCCAAAATTCATGAGATGCAGTTGAAATGATGCTATGAGGGATTATAGTTTTAAATTATAGAGGAAAGAAGAATTGTTTGAAACTAATGATCTCAGCTTCCAACTCAAGGATCTAGAAAACTGTAAGACATTAACCCCAAAAAATTGAAGTCAGAAAATTACCATAAAAACAATGACAAATCAATGCACAGACCAATAAAAATTAACACAGGGAAATTAATAAAATCAAATTTGTCCTTTGAAAATTTTATCAAAATTGACAAACGAGTCTTCGATAAAATTAAAAATGATTGTTCATCAAATGGCACAATTAAGGGAGTTGAAATAAAGGCAAATCACAGGGTAGAAAAAGATATTAACAGTGTATACCAGGAGCTCTGACATCCGAGGGTGGGAGAAATTGGATGTCCCAGCTCAAAAAGAGAATGCAAATTAGTTCTTCTTCTGCCTATTTGTTTTATTTGGGCCCTCAATGGAATGGATGATATCTGCCCACATTGGTGAGGATGGATTTTATTTACTCAGTATATTGATTCAAATGTTACTCTCTTCCAGAAACACCCTGCCAAATACACATTGAAATAATGTTTTACCAACTATCTGAGTATTTCTGAAGCAAGTCAAGTTGACCCATAAAATTAGTCATTACAACGTCCATAAAAAGATGCACAAGATTGTTCATGGCATTTTTACCTATAATAATTCCAATTGGAAGCAACCAAAACATTTATCAGTAGCAGAATGGGTGAATAATTTGCAGTATAGTTACAAAATGTGATGATATACATTGTGATGCTATACAGTGAAAATGAATGAATAATTTTACATGTCTGAGTCTGTACAAATATTTTTGAGTGAAAGAGGTAAAAAAAAATCTAAACAGTATTGTATCACTCGAGTTTTGTAAAATTCAAAAGCAACCAATGCTAATCTGCGGTGATAGAGAAGTCTTATCGGTTGCCCTTGACCAGAGTAATGACAGTCAGGGTGTACTAAGGAGGCTCTGTCTGTGTGTGCTTTCTAATGTCCCTTATTTTCTCAGCAGTGGCTACATGGATGTATACATGTAAAAATGAATCAATCTGTATAATTAAAATTTGTGGCCTTCCTCTATGTAAGTTTTATCTCAATTGATTTATTTTTCTTCAAACCACTGCTTCTATAGCTAACACCCCAATCTCTCCTCTTCAAAGCAAAATTCCAGGAAAAAGTTGTTAATATTTGTTTCTAATTTCTCTGTTCCCATTTCTATTAAATCTATCTCAATCAAGATCTCATGTCTGCTGCTTCAGCAAACTTTCTCATCAAGTTTAGCAATGACCGTCACATTACTAAGTTCAGTGTCGATTCTGAATCTTACTATTTTAGCATCATTTCATATAGTTTGTCACTCACACCTCTCTGTTCTTGACTTGGCTTCATTTATATTTCTTCCCATATCATTGAGTGATTGCTCCTTCTCTGTCTTTGTACCAATTCTTCATCTCCCCAATTTAATGTTTGAGTACTCCAGGGCTTAGATGCTGGGCCGCTTTCTCAGTAAAGTAACTTTCTAGTTGGTCATCAAACATTACAGCTTGATAGCTGCTGATTTTATATCTATAGCTTTGACCTCTCCCTGGAAATCTAGGTTCATATACCAATTCCACACTCAACATTTTTTGGATGTCATATAAAACTTTATACTTCCCAAACTGAACTCACCTCCGATCTGCTTCTTTCTTAGCATTCTTCATCTCAGTTAACATAAAATTCATCATTCCAGTAGTTAAAGCCAAAATTTTTTGAATCATCTTGAGTTCTTTCTTTCTGTTATTTTCTGGATCTAAAGCATGATGGTTCCCTTTCAAAATTAGACAGTTTATGATTGCATTTTACTACCTCTTTTTCCATCACTATGGTTCAAGTTACTATCATATTTTACCTGAATTATTGCAAATTTCTTCTAACTTGTCTTTTTACTTCTACCTTTTTTAAATCACAGTCTGTTCTGAGTATGACACTAAGAGAGATCCTCTTAAAATATGACTTAGATTACTACACTCTTCTGCTCAAAATTTCTCAATAAATTTCTCTCTCACTCATAGGAAGAGGCAAGTCCTTACAATTTACCAGGCCTTTATATTTCCCCTCTACTCATTAATTCTTTGATATCATCTCTTACTACCACTCTTTCTCTTATTCTCTCTGGTATAGCCACACAGTCCTTTTAACATTTTTACTCTAGGCACTTAAACAACTCATAGCCTTTGCAATTATTCTTCCTTCCTTTGGAATACTTTTTTCCTTGACCATATCCACGTGGTGTACTCCTTCATTTCTTTGTGCCAGATTCTCAGTGTGCCTTTGCTTACCACCAAACTTATAATTTTAAACTTTTCCTGTATATGAGCAATTATTATCCCTCTTCCAAGCATTGATTTTTCTCCTTACACATATCATTATCTAATATGATAATAATAATAATAAATATTTTACTTTCATATTTATTAGCTTTCTATTGTACTAGAATGCAAGCTCCATAGTCTAAAATTTTGGTTCTTGTTTTCCAGAATCTTCAGAATCTAAAGCAGTACCTCACATGTAGCAGGGCTCATTTAAGCATTTTACATAAATACTCGAATAAATTTAAAATAAAATACTAGATATACCTATTCTTAATTTGTAAATCCCTGTCTTTTTTTCCTGCACATCACATTATAGACTTCTGCCAGGTTCCTCAGGCTTGTCCTCATGCCTTTCCTCCTGAGGTGTTTTTTAGAACTTTGAATTCTTCCAAATCTAGCACACAGATTCAATTCTGTTCTAGCACACAGAACAATTCAATTCTCAAACTCATATCCAGGCCCACACTTTCTTATCCAAATCCATGGATATTCTCAAGGGAAAAAAAAATGCCTCTGTTCAATGATATCCACTTTCCTGGAAAGGCAGTTGCCTATTTGTTATACAAGGATGGATTAATTCGGTTTCTACATATACATTTATATCCCACTGGTCCATGCTATCTGCTGGCGTGTGCACATATTTTCTCAAGAGGATTTGTTTATTTTGTTTTAAACTAATGTAATTGTGGAAACTTATGAAGAAAATCTTTTTACATTTTGGGATGGAAAGTACAATCAGGATAATATTTAAATGTAAAATATTTGTTCTATAGACTGTGTAAGAGAGGAAATATTCTGTAGTTAGAAGATCAGTTAGGACGCTAATTCACTTTTATAGGTTTTTCTAGATTATCAATTACGTAACAGAAAAAGAAAAGAAAAAGAATGATAGTTGCTACCAAGTAATAGGTGAATTCAAATGATGATTGGTTTCGTAGAGGAAAAGGTAGTAAAAAAAATTTAAGAAGAATCGAGATGGGAGCATCAGGGAAGAATTAAACCATTCTTGTTATTTTGAGATTTTTCCTTCTCTAGGGATGTATTTGAAACTTTTAACCTCTTAAGTCATAAACCATAAAGATAACATGTTAATGTTCGATGCCATATCCAAGGTATCTTTTCAGGCATATTCAGGGTACATTTTCGTAAAACATCAATTTAAGCTCTGTCAGTTACATCTGCTCCTGAGAGATTTCACCAGTCATTTTGTGTTAAATCACATGACTATACATGAAATAATTGATAGCATACAGATAGAACATATCCAAATACATAAGTTTCATTAGAAAACTGTAAAATGATCCCTGAGCATTTCGTATAAGGTCTCAAATATCAGGTATTAATAGTTAGCATTGTTTTATTCCATATACCAGGTTAAACTCAGAGAGTTAAATTTAAAAATATTAGCACATTAAAGGGTAAAATTAAAAAGATTTTTCTTTCTATAAAAAGTTAAGCCTTATGGAATTTTCTTATTAATAGAACAAAGTACCAATGTATAGGATATTCAAATTTTTAAATAATTTAATGATAATATTTTATTTCAAATGATTATAAACATATCATAAGGTTCAGAGCATTGTAACCAAAATCTGTTTAAAGAAGCCAACATCATTACAATAAAGGAGAAGTCATATTGAATGGGACTTTGCCGAGAATATTCCTATAAAATTTATTTTTATTATTTCTTCAAATAAAATTCATGAAGACTACCTCTCTAATTCCTTAACTATTTTCTCCATCTCCTGCTTTCACTGTCTGATAAGATGCACATTACCAGCAAGAAATACATTCAATCTTACTTAAGAATACTCTCGAGTACATACTCAAATGCTCAACGACATGCTCAAACACACCCAGACTTATTTAGGAAAAAGAAGACTTAGTTTAAGAATATCAAATACATTTAAAAATTAGATTTAGATTTTACAGGGGCTAGACATACATATGATAAAATGTCTCTCAGTCTATTTTTTTCTTCTGAGGCTGCTCCATCACCTTCTCTGCATTCCACTCACCTTCTTCTATGAGGTATAAATCTTTGGTTCTTCAAAAGTTCCCCTTTCACAGCATTTGGGTTTGTCATGAGGTAGACTCTTGTCTCAGAACTATATGACTACAGACCCAGTGTTCATCAAAGTTTGATAGATTTAGATTCTGTTCTTTAATTTAATTTCCTAGAAAAAATCTAATTGATCAAACTTGGTTGAGTGGGTCACCCCTAGGATAATTAACTCTAGTCATTGAATAAAACTGTATGTGGTATATAGAGTTCCAGAGAAAGTTTTCTAACAAATAGATAAGGTAATTCAAAAAGAATGGTCATTTTTAATACTCAGCCCCTCAGAATGTTTGATCTTGGCAGATCGAAAAAGCCCTCTGGCTTAATTTTTCTATGCTTAGAATTTTTATCCATTTTATATATGCATCAGTTTAATTTATCAGATCATTTTGAATTTTGTGACTCTTTTCCTGAATGTTTGTTAGAATAGAATTGATTTTTAGATTCATTATTTTTGTTCATCATCAACAATTATTGAGCATTATTTTAATTAACAAATTAATTACACATTGGACTTGTAACTATGATTTACTACTCTGATAATCACAGTTATATTTTGCCTCATAACTTCTCTCAAATATTCCTGTGGAAAAGCATGATTTAGTGAGGTATGTTATTATAATACAAATTTCAAAACTATTTTTTATTAAATGATTTTATTTTGTGTCTAAATTTTTCAGTCATTAATTTCAAAAAAGCAGTGAGATACCTGTTTCGTGTTTTTTTAAAAGATGGTCAGTCAGGGGCGGCCACAAGAGGAGGTACAAGACGGGCTCAGGGAAAATCAGAGTTTATTATACTCACAGGTCTGTTAAAGAAACAATTACTCAGTGATACTTGTTAAAGCATGGTAAGGAAGATTTTATTCAAGATTATCATGATAAATATAGGTACTATGGCAATGGGATTTTACAGTGGGGGAGAAATATTGGGCAAAATAGCATTGACAGGTGGAAATTTATAGTCAAGGAGGAAGGAATGGTCAGCGGATGAAAAATTACCAAGAAGAAACATTAGGGTAAGGAGAGTTAAAGTGACATAACAGGATTTTTGCTGAAGACAGGCCAGGGTGGTCAGACATCACGGGTGTAACTAGAGGAACTTGATCAGATATTGAGGGTGACCAGATTTCGAGGGTCAAGGCTTCTTTTAAACTGACTTAGCAAGATTCTTTGCTAAACTGGATTTTATAAGGAAGTGCACAAATGGGACAAGAAGGTTCAGAAGCCTGACGAAAGTTTGGTCAAGCAGAGAATCTTTGTCAGGCCTGAGACAGGGAGCACAGCACGCCACAGAGGATCACATGGGAAAATACTCGGGTAGTCAGTAAGCAGAAGACAAAAACAAGGAGAAAAGCCTCAGGTCAGAGCCTTTACTAGGGTTTTTGTGGGAAAAACAAGTCAGAGCAAGATGAAGAGTTTGGGATTGGATGGTTCGAATAATTTCTGCAATGGAATATTTTCTCCTGGTGTGTATGGGCAGAGAGAGGAGGTGTGACTCTGGCTTGGTTAGTTTGCATAACAAAGGCATGCTCCTGGCTGGGCCAATATCTAAGAATATGATAACCTCAGTGAAGACAGTCTCTCCCTACCTAGATATCTTTTTAAGATATCAAAACATAATATCAGAAAAAAATATGAAATACAAAATTCCAAATAAAATGTTAATATGTGATATAAAATATGACTTGCACATCAGTTGCCAGTTATTTACAGTATTTTCATTTTAAAATCTATCAATTACCTTTCAGTTATACTTATTTTCATCATTCATTTGTCAATCATTCACATATTAATATATGAACTTGAGGTATCACTGGGTGACTCTTTAGAAATTTTAGTCTTGTTTGGGAGCATATAATGAGTTGAGAATGAGCCTATTAAAAGAAACCATGGAATTTGCATTATTGTTACAGCCAAACAGGTTCATTCCCAGTGCTCACAAGGAAGCCAGTACACTGAGACAGCGGGTGTCACAGTGGAGAAAGAGTTTAATATTACAGAGCAGCAAGTGAGGAGACCAGAGGAATTTCTCAAATCCGTCTCTGTGAGAATTTGGGAGAAAGGATTTTTAAAGATAGTTTGATGGGCAAAGGGCGAGGCAATTAGGTCTGCTGTGGCTGGGTTTGGGGTAGAACCATAACGGTGTAGAAATTGTCATCTTGTGCTGACTCAGTTCCTGGGTTGGGCTGACAAGACCAGGTGAGTCAGTTCCTTGATATCGGCCACTGGTCTAGGTTGGTCAACTGCTCCTCCAGAATGCAGAGCCTGGAAAATATCTCAAAAACTAGTCTTAGGTTTCACAAGGGTGATGTTATCTATGGGAGCATTGAAGAAAGCTAAGAAACTTTATGATCATCAGCAAAATGATTCCTAAGTAGTAAGCAATTATAGGAAAGCAAGCTAGGGAACAATGACTTGTTCCATATTTTATATGTGTGTGTGTGTGTATACACACACATATATATTCGTATTTTTTATGTGTATACATACGCACATATGTGTATATATATATACATGTATATATATATATAGATATATATACACACACACACACACACACATACACACATACACAATTCCTATACCTTTGCAGAGGTATAGGCATAGTTCTCTACTACAATTTCTAGCTGTGGTCCTTTATTAATTTCATAAGGGGTAGTTTCATTATAAGATGCCAAGCCCTGGTGAAGAGTTATAAATATCTAGCCAGAAAAACGAAGAACAAATTGGAAATTTTAATGATAAATCTTCATCATTAAAGTACCCACAAAAAAACTAGTATCTGAGCATTTAGAACATAGACAGCTCTGATGGCAGAGCTAGTAGTACTCTCAGTGTAGTACCATGTCCTTTTCCTTTAATTTTCCTTCTTCTCTTTGTCCAACAATAGAGGAGCCAGAACCTGCAACTATTGAGTGATGAAAAGAAGCAATGAGAATAAACCCACTACACTCCTCTTTTTCTCACTGCCCAACATCACTGAATCTGATCAGATAGTCAAAGGAAAGACAAGTTTCAGTAAATGGGAAGGTGTATTTTTTATGTGAATAATAATGGGCTAAGTACCTCCCTTTCATTTGCCTCCTCTCTCCTACTATGAATCACTGAGGAAGGAAATTGAAGATGATGTAAACAAATGGAAAAACATATTATGCTTATGGATGGGTAAAATCAACATTGTTAAAATGTCCATAATTCACAAAATGATTTATAGATTCAATGCAATCCCCATCAAAATACCAATATTATATTTCAAAGATCTAGAATAAAATAATTCTATGCTTTGTTTGGAACCAGAAAAGTGCCCAAATAGCCAAAGTAACCTTAAGCAAAAGGAACATATCTGGAGGTATCACATTACCAGACTTTAAACTATACTACAAGGCTATAGTAACCAAAACAGCTCACTATTGGCACAAAAATAGAGAAATAGAGCAATGGAACAGAACAAAAACCCAAACATAAAACCATCCACATACCACCATCTGATCTTTGACAAAACAGACAAAAATATACACTGGGGAAAAGAATCCCTGTTCAATAAATTGCATTGGGACAACTGGACAGCCACAGGCAGAAGAATGAAACAGGATCCATATCTCTCACTCACAAAAATTAATTAAAGATCAATAAGGGACTTAAATATAAGGCATTAAACTACAAAAACTCTAGAAGAAAATGTTGGAAACACTCCTTTAGGTATTAGCCTAGGCAAAGAATTTATGAAGAAGATACCAATGGCAATGACAGCAAAAAGCAAATAAATGGGACTTGATTAAATTAACCTTCTACACAGCAAGGAAATAAACAACACAGCAAATAGAAAACCTACAGAATGAGAGAAAATACTCACAAGCTATACATTTGTTAAAGCTCTAATAACCAGAATCTACAAAGAACTCAAGCAAATCAACAAGAAAATAATCCTCTGGTGGAAACATTCCTTCCTTTGGAAGTAAAACCTATAGACAAGCAGAACATAGAGTTTCAGGAAGAGAAAGTAAAAATTTTGCCAGTGGGTTATTAGGAATAATAACCCAATAATAACTCACTGAAGTGACTAGTGACACTCCCATATCTACCCCTTGATTCCTGGATATGGAAGAAATAGGACCTGTTGTGCACTAAAAGTGTTTCCCCCCAAAATTCATGTCTTGAAATTTTAATCCCAAATGTGATGTATTAGGAAGTAGGGTCTTTGGGAAGTAATTTGGTGATGAGGATAAAAATCTTCATAAATGAGATTAGCGCTCTTATAAAAGAGACCCCTGAAAGCCCACTAGACTTCTTTCCCCACTTTGTGCAGTGACCTAAGGAGCAATCCATCTTGTTATATCCCAATATAATTTGTGATATTTTGTGTATCTCCATTGCTAGATCATGATGTGGACCATCAATGCTCTCTTTACTACTGGAAATAGAGTCATTAGCATCTTTAAGTCTAATCAGATTACATACCTACTTCCAGAAACCCCAGAACCAATTCAAAAAACTCCTTCTTAAAGTTGTGTTACTCTAGAACTAGTCTTGGTGCCAAAATCTCCATGGTTCTCCAGAGAAATAGAACTAATAGGAGATATATATCTCTCATAAACACACGCACGCGTGCACACACACACACACATGCACACACACACAGTTCTGAAGACATTAATCTGTTTACAAAGGCAGAGACCTCATAACCTAAATATTTCCCAAAAGACCTCCCCTGAATTTCTACCTATATTTTGTATCTCTGTTTCTCTGTCTATCACTGTCTCTATCTCTATCTCTATCTCCATCTCCAGTTTACTTTTGAACAACACAGGTTTGAACTGTGTCGGTCCATTTATACCACTTATACATGGGTTTCCTTCCACCTCTGCCACCCCTCAGACAGCAAGAATAAGTCCTCTTCTTTCTCCTCCTTCTCACATAGTCAACATGAAGACGACGAGGATCAAGACTGTTATGATGATCCACTTCCACATAATGACTGGTAAATATATTTTCTCTTCTTTATGATTTTCATAATATTCTCTTTTCTCTAGCTTACTTTATTATAAAAATACAGTATGTAATACAATAAATCTATTATTATACATGTGTTAGTTGACTATGCTATCACAAGAGCCACGATGGAGTTCCAGTTCCAAAACTGGCAGGTTCAAGACCCAAGAAGAGCCAATTTTTCAACTGAATCTGAAAGCAGGGAAAAAACAATGTTGTAGTTCAGACAGTTAGAAAGGAAAAGTTTCCTCATAGAAATCACAGTCTATTGACATATTCAAATGTTAATCTCATCCAGAAACACCCTCACGGACATACCCAAAATAGTATTTGACGAAATATCTGAGTATGATGGGGTGCAGTCAAGTTGACACATAAAAAATAATCATTACAATAAACTAATCCCAAGGTCACAGTCTCACAAGCTTTCATAGATACGACTGATAATAAATCCGTGCCAGTATATAACAGTGACTCAGGCTTAATCTCAGTTTTCAAGGAGTTTACATACTATTTGGGGAGTGAAGAATAAATTAATAAATCTAATGTTTAACTAGTAAACTTTCTAAACCCATTGGTCTTGTCGTAGTTTTAGCAGCCAAATCTCTGAAACTACAGCAATCCAACTCCACAGCTGCAGTAGAGTTAGTCATTAGATGCCGCTACTTAAGGACTGATTGCTTGGCAGTCCGTCCTTGACAACTCTCATAGAAATCATGTAAATGTCATCCTTTAGGGTTTCAGGGCATAAAATGATCTAACCTAAGTCAGTGAGTACCTCCTACCATGGTTGCTTCCTGAGCTTATGCCCAACATCATTTCCAAATTCTCCGGCCATTTAGAATATGGACAGCAAGACTCCTATAAAAACCTATCTACAAATAACAGTAACACTCTTTCTACTCAGATCCTTAGGGGCAAATGAAGGAAAAAGAAGTGGACACAGCTCATCTCATACCAAAAATATCAGGTCAGAGTAGTAGAGTTTGTATATCCAAACAAATGCTTTTATAAAAAAAAAAAATCCCTTAACACTGAGAAGGAAAGTTACACATGACAGTAAATTTAACCTTATAATTAATATTAGAGGAAACAAGTTAAAACAAATTTCTCATAGACTAATCTAGCCTAAAATTTTAATCGGCAAATAGATGCTTTGCAGAATCATTAAGGTTATTTCTGACTTCTTATTTACAGACTCCATTTTTTTTTGCATAAAATGCAACAGAATATGAAATATTTCATTTTAAGGATTTTATCACCAAAATTATATTTATAAATTGGAAAGAAGTCAAAGGATAAAAATATATTAAATTATTTTAACTATTAAATTTATTTTTGCCTATGAAAAATTAGAGAAGAATTTAGTTTATTTCCTTCATTATTACAACATTGAAAAATGCATCTAATATTCATATTATATTGAGTTATATTGAGAGACAGTGGTATTAAAATCTGATATATTTTTAAAGTCTGACTTTGTTAATATGCTTAAAAACATTTGTCTTGGTCGCTTTGAGTCAGTTTTTTTCCCCAAGTTCTGAAAGCCATTGACTAAAGTGCCTAGTTTAATTAAAATCTCTTTTTGTTTTTGTTTTAGTTGTTTCTAATATGCTATATCTAACTTAGATATTCACCACGGGAAGACTTTATTTTATTTCAACCAAGCATCATAAATCATTTCCATTAAAACTGACAGTAGAAATATTATTAGTGTAAGAAAGACAGTAATTTTACATAAGCATTAGTCATATGTAGAAACACTTGCATTATAATATTCCAACATGAAAAAGACCTGGTGAGATTCAGTGTTTCTGAAAATATTGAGGTTTATAGTTAGAGAAGACGAAACTTCTGTGTTTTTAAAAATAATATGTTCCAACTATTCAGGTGATGGGCACACCTATAGCTCTGACTCAATCCATATATCAAACAGATGTGGATCCCCTTAATATTTTGAAATATTTTGAAAAAAAAAGTGTTTCATATGTTTTATATTGCATTTAAAAGTGGCTGTTTTGAAAACTGTAATCCAAGACAAATTGAATTTCCAGCTTCTCCCGTTATCATCCCACAAGCACAGCTGTAGGGACCGAATATTTTCTTACTCCATTGTTAACTAATGGCAGTGTGAGCATCATGGTGGAGACCTTAATATACACCTATATACATTAGTCTCTTTTAATGAGCGCATGAGAGGATTATTTTTGTTTGTTTTCAGTTACATAGGATCAAATGACTGCTTCTGCCCCATGAAAAGTACATTAAAAAAATAAAGTGTGTTTTTGTAGGACAAAGTGTTTAAGTGCTAATACAAGAGCCTCTAGCAGCCACAGAGGAAATATGTCACTGATAATGAAGTTTCAATATAATAGAGTTTCCTTATCCTAGATATTTGAGTCACCATGAATAGTAAAGACCTCATTGCTCCATAGTGGACATGTTGTGTGAGCAAGAAGTAATCTTTGTTGGATTAAGACACTGAGTTTTGAGGAATAATTTGTTACTGTAGCATTATCCGGTCTAAACTAAAACATGTGTGTTTTCATGTATTAGCACCATCTACCAATTAATAAACAGCATTTGATAAACAACAATAGAAATAATACCTCTCCAATTGACCATTAAATGTGATTCTATCTACTTTGTGTCTGAACATCTAAATATTCTATGTGGATGTCTATTTTTCTTTCTCTCCATAGCTTCTGTTTTCTAAAATTAGTCCCATGATAATTACTAAGAAGATAGCTCATTAGTGTTATAAATTTATTTGTTGGTTTGAGGTTTTTTTGTCTTTTTTTTGCTTGCTTGTTTTTTTATAACAGATAGAGAAGGAAGGTCATTGCTACTTTTTATGTAAAAAGTTTCAGTGACCGTACAAACATTCTAGCTACACTTTATGTCTTTGCCTTCCCCAAATGCAGGTTAAAGGCGGGCCCTTCCCTCCCTTTAGTGCTCCCCGTGAGGTTTCTTAATTTTATGGAATTAGTTATCTCTATTATCTTGAAATTCACTGAGCTTCCTTAAAACAATTATTTGGAATTCTTTGTCAGGCAGTTTGTGTATCTTCATTTCTTCTATATTAGCTATTGGGAGGTTATTGTGCTTGTTTGCTGATGTGATGTTTACTTGATTTTTTTTTTTTATGTTTCTGTTTGTTTTACATTGTTGTATGCACACTTAAAGAAGGAAGGACTTATTTAAAGTAGTAAGAACTTATTCAGACAGCCTGTAACCTAGGTCTTCTTTACTGTGGGGCTGCAGGGGCCAACCTGGAGTATGAGGCTGTGAGGACAAGCCTGACACTGGGCAAAGGCCTGGAGCCTGTGTCCATGCATGCCCACCTGGTGTTTGAGGTCAAGGGTGTTGCTGGGGCAGACCTGAAGCCTGGGTCTGCATGAGCTGTCTAGACACTGGGAAGGCATGGATTCTGTATCTGCAGGGGCTGACATCAACACTGCGTCTGTGAGTGCTGAACTAATGACTAGGGCTGCAGTGGCCAGCCTCATGCTAAGGAGCTATGGGGGCCAGACTGGTGCTGGGGCTCATCCACTGACTGAATCTTCAGTGCATCCCTGGAGCCTGATGCTACAGGGTCCTGCCTGATACCAGGACAAACTTGGATGCTCAGTCTGCAGGTAACATCTTGAAGTCCTGGGCTGCAAAGGAAGCCTAATGCTGGGTAGGCCTGGAGCCTATATCTGCAAGAGCCAGCCTGAAAGCTAGGTCCACAGGTGCATGACTGATGATTAGGGTTGTGGGGGTAAGCCTGGCAGTGAGGCACCCTAGAGATCAAGTGCCCCACTTGAGGCATCACAGGGAGAAAACAAATATTTTAAAAGCCACACAGATAATTTTAGAAAATTAAACATATAGAGATTTATGAGACAAGTGACAAATGATTTCAAAGGAATGACAGTAAAAATTTAGTTCTCTAGTCTGTCTATGATTAAATTAGATCAGAATCTAAAAGTTAATCAGAAGAGAAAAATAAATATTTGGCAGTTAAGAAATAATTTTTATAACTCACATATCAAAGGTATACATTAGGTTAAAATCCATAAAGATATACATACATATTCAAAGCTATAAATGTACTGCAAATTACTGTTTTAGGTGCATTTATGGCTGTAAGTTAATCTTCTTAAGAAGTCATGATAGGAAGTAATTAATAAAATACATTTGTATTAATAGAAATTAAAATTAAAGAAATAATGACAAAAGCAAAAATCAAGAGAAAAGTAACTATTGAATAAAAATGATCAACAAAGATAAAAATTGTCATTTGAAGCAACTTATTCTTAAAATATACAAACTGTTGCTTTAATGATTGGGATTCCTGACATGGGGGAGAGAAACATTAAGGATTAAAATGAGATCAAAATAGCAGGTTCTGTAGATATTAAAATGCTATTAAGAACAATTTTACATCAATTAACTTGAAAAATGGATAAAAAACAATTATCTATGGTTATATAATTATCCAAAATGACTTAATATATATATAAATCTGAATGGTTCTATATCCTTTAATTAAATTCAATTAATCATTTAAATTCTTCTCAAAAATGAAATACCAAACCCATTCTTCTTTAACAGAGTTAACTAAACATTCAAGAAAAATTGATTCCAACGTATATAAGCTCTTCCAGAGAATAAAAATGGGAAAATGTTTTCCAAATTGTGACAATAAATATGGATAGTAAGAGATAGCAAATTAAATAATAAGATTCATTATCATAAATGCAAAACTCCTAAAAACAGTATTATATAATCTAATTTGTGAGTATATGTAAAATGAACATATCATACTCAAATTAATTTTATTTCAGAATTTCAATGTTTATTTGAATTAATGCAGTTGATAAATGGATAGCACTGGCAAGTTTCAGCATTCACTCATAATTTATTAATCCCTACAAGCTAGGAGTAAAGACATCTCCCTTAACCTTGAAAAAAGTAACTACAAAAGTACAAACAACAAAAACACAACCTCCAGCAGAGAAGATGCACGACTAAAAAATCTAAAACAATTCCTCTAAGACCAGTGAAAGGACAATAGTGCATGCTAACACCACTTTTATTCAACATTGTACTGAAGTCTCACTTAGCACACAAAAACAAGAAAAATGAACTAGTCCTATAGGGATTGTCTTATTCTTATATTTTGTTATTTCTACATAGAAAACTTATAAGAATCTACAAACATATTATGGATCTTATCAAGCTGAATCGTAAATTTACATAGAACAAGAAAGAGGTAAGAATATTTTGAAGAAAAATAAGTAAGTGATTTTGTCTTACTAGACAAGATTCCATGAAGTTATAGATCTAGTAATAAGATTGAAGTGAGTGCAAAAAATGACAAAATACAGTGGGAAAAAAGATATCTAAGGATGTTCTTATATGTGGAAAATTCATTCATGCGGAAGTGTAATTATAGAATGGTGTGCAAATGGTGAAGTAGTCAATAATGATGCAAAGACAATTGGCTATATAGTGGAAAAATTAAACTGGATTTGTATATAACACCCTAGACAAAGACTATTTACAGGTAGATTAAATACTTTCAAAAATAAAATATTGGAAAAAAATAAAATATTGGAGGAAATTATAGGAAAAGAAAATATCTTTGTAATCTTGGAAATTGTTTTTTAAATATTATATAATACTGGTAAATTCAGTTTCAACAATACTAAAAAGTAGTTTTTTATCTAAACATACCATAAGATATTGAAAAGATACCAGTCATTTTTGGAGAAGACATTTACAGTTCATTTACCCAACAAAACAAACTAGATTCTACATCATAAACAGCAGTATAAAAGGTGAATAAGAAAAGATAAATGACACAATTGAAAAATGGATGGAAGATTTAGACTAGCAGTTCATAGGAAAACAGCCCAAATTTAAGGTAAACCTACGAAAAACATTTCAACTTCAAAAGTAATCAAAAATGTTATTTTTTTAAAATGATAATTTATTTCTCATCTATCAGATCAATACAAATTGCAACATAAAGTTTTATCAAGGATGCGAACTAATGTGTGCAAGAGTTATTTTCACTATTGATAATCATGCAATTTTACACAATTACGTGGAAAATTAATTTGGTGATATTAACTTGAGTTAAAAAGACAAATATCCTATAACCCAGTAAATATATCCTTTTATCTTAATATTCCAGAGAAAATATTTTACATGTTCACAAGTAGACATGTACAATGAATGTTCTCTATTTGTATTTTTTCTCATGGAAATGACAAAAATATCTACTAACTAGAGAATGAATACATGTACAATGATATTTTCACAAAATGGGATAATGTCCCACAGTGAAAATGTAAGAATCACAACAACATACATCAACATGGATTAATCTCACAAACATTGATTGAAATTATTTCAGTTATGTAATATTTAAAATAGGCAAAATAATATCATATTTTGTTTAATGGTACATGTATTTTAAATAAAAGCATAAAGGAAATGTGTAAGTATGTTCAACATCAAATTCCAAAAGTTTATTTTCCTCAGGGAAAAGGTCAGAAATACGACTGGGAAGGTGCCCCTCGTGGACGTTGGGGGTTGGAGGAGGGTTTCAGCCATACTCACAATATTCCATTTCTGAAGATAGAATTCTATTTAATATTATTCTAGTCACTGTTTTGTATGGATGTTTAATAATAAAATTTTTAAATAATAAAAGTAATTTTGTTTCAAGTAAAACATATTTCTTGATATTTGGTGATATAAATCAATGCAAAGCAATCTGTTAAAGGTAAATGTGTTTCCCAGGCTGGGATATGCATGGAAGCTTCATGGAAGAAAATCAGGTTTCCTGGGGGGAAAAGCTCCGGTAGAGAATGGCCCCCCCATTCACTGTTGGTGAGATCTCTCACCACCTTGTAACTATGAGGTGTTTACTTTTTCTAGCATGCCCCACCTATCTTTACCAAAATATCTCATGTTTCCAGGGGAATATTGTGCCATTATTACTTGTGTGTACATCCCTTTTGTGAGATATCATGAGGTAAAAAAAAAAGATTTTTCTTCATTTTGAAAAATTTCACTGTGCATAACCCCACTTGCATAACCGTTCATGGAAATTCTTCTAGATAGATGAACACAATAGTTTAGCAATATATGCTCGGGGCCTCCTGAGTACGTAGCACACAATTAGCACTCTCAGTTGTGCCAGGGCTGTCTGTGGCCATCGTCCCAAGGCTGTGAGCTCACAGAAAGCAGTGACAGCACAACGCAGGAGCTTGAGGAGATTTGTGAATGAATTAATGTCAGTACCGAGGCAGTAAGTAGAGGCAGTGGATGTGGGATCCTGGAAAGAGGTTCTTTAGTTTGTTAGGATCTTTATGGGGTAGGTTTGGATTTCTACTGTTTGTGAGTGGGAGCCCTTGTGCAAGTTGCTTAACCTCTCAGAATCTCAGTATTTTTATTGGTAAATTGGGAATAACATCCTCTAGGAAGGCTGGCGTACGGACTGAAGTTAGATCACGGAATGCAGTGTTTGTGTGGCAGGATGGGCACACAGTACACACTGGATGACAGCGGGAAGGAAGGTGGCGATCCTTCCAAAGCGGTGGAGGCTGTGTGGCAGGGAGGCAAACTGGGAGCAGTGAAGTCAAGAGCCTGGAAAAGTTTACACAGCACATCCCAAAGAGCCCCTGCTCAAAATGCCTCTCAAAGTTTAAGGCAACGGCCACCATTTAGCATGTCCTGAATGCGGTTCATGTTCCTTTTCCAAAGTCCATTGCCATGGAATGTGTGGGAAAGAACATTTTTCTGATTGTGTTGTTCTGTAAGTAGTCCCATGAAATTTTCTGTAAATAGTCATTCTTTACTCTCGTTTTACTTTTGTGCCTGCTTTCCTTTTGCGCACCTTGCTGTACAACAGGAGGAGAGATATCTTCACTTCATTGTCTGGTAAGGCAGCAGATGCTTTTAAAATAGTATATACGGCATACGTGTGTCTGAGGAAACCTGGCCCAGGTGTGTGTAGGCACGTGTGTGTTCACCTGGGCTTGAATCCATCCGCAGTAGCCCACGCAGGTAACTGCCTCTTCCTTGAAAGGAGATTAAAATGCACGTGGCCACTCACACCTACAGCACACACGCACATACAAGACAGATGATGCCTCCTTTTATTTGCTAGTATGTGTCAGGAAAATCTCATTTCAGTTTAGCATAATTCATTAATATTGTAGCATAATGGCATTAAGTACTTCTAGAACATTTTTGATGATTATACTCAGTTGAAAATTAATCTAAATATGGGGTCTAAAATTAAACATCTCTGATCATTTTCAATTTCCCAAGATTTAATTCACATTGCCTTTTTTTCTTTGTATCTGATCTTTTTGGTATATTTTCTGCTGCAAATACTCCATACACCCTAAAAAGAGTGGGAAAAAGAGGAATCTTAACAAATGGTAGTGCAAGACTGCAAGGCTATTCTGCAGTACCATCTAGAGTCTCAGGCGATCATAGCAACCTTTCTAATGAGCAAACATTCCTTTATTCTCCAGAAATTTAGAAAGCTTTCAGAAGAGGGGGGAAAAGGCTGTCCCCCTTACCTCGCATCAGTATAACCCTAAAATAACTAAATCCGTGCGTGCCGACAGTCGCATCTCTTCACTTGCGGGAACGTCCTGGACTCTGCAATCATCCGGCCACCAGGACATCGCTGGAAGGAACTGGGGTATTATGGGGCGCATTTTTTATCATGTGAAATTCAGCCCTAAACATCAATTTCTGATTATATAACGTGGGGAAAGGATATTTGAAAACATTACATCAAAAAGAATCTTTTTAAACATAGGGAAATATTCAACTGGTCCCCTAAGCAGACCCACCTTAAACCAAACATCAGTGTTTTTAGTGGAAAGTAAAATGTGCCAAAGAAAAGAAAAGGAAGGGAAGAAATACAAAGTCTCTATGTTTTTTTCCATGTGCGTCCCCTTTTCTCTTAAAATGCGTTTCCTTATTTCAGGGAGTTGCTGTCCCGGCCGCGCCTCTGCGCCTTAGAAATCTCGGTCCGCAGGGGGCTGCCGAAAGCTGTCCGAGGCCCCGTTTCCTCCGAATTCGTGCCACTGAGAAGCGGGAAGAGGGAGCACTGACGGCAGTGTGCGCTCACGGATTAGACGGTGCGGTGTCGGGTCGGCCCTGCAGAAGGCGCTCAGGAAGGCGCGGGCGAGTGAAGACGCGCGGCCGCTCCCGAGGCTCTGCCGCCACCTGCTGGCCGCGCGCCCTGCTCACCTGTGTCGCATTGGGGGAGCCGTCTCTCGTCCTCACCTGTCTGGCATTAGAACCCTCTCGCTCAGGTCGCAGCTGACCCTCCGCATCCACCCACCTGCCAATTAGCCCGCTCCGTGTGTGCGGATTCCTCCCAGCCGCAGACGCGCGGGGACCGGCCGCAAGCCGGGGAGTGTCACGCGTCCTGAGCACAGGTGGCGTGTTGAACGTACCTCCGTCCGTTATTTAAGCTGCCCAACCATCCATTTAAACAGCATACGCAGGAGCCGGAGGCAGAGCTGGGAGACAGGACTGACGGTGAATCTGAGGTAATTATCTAAACTTGCCACTTTACGGTTTGTGTCATTGGCCTCCGCGCGGTAAATCAGTGCACACTTTGCATCTTGACACGGACGCGATTCGGTGCAGGAGCTCACTGCGAGTGTGCACACGTGCGCCGCGGGCACTGAAGAGTGACTACCCCACCCCCAATCTCAAGGATGCTGAAAATAAATTCGATGCGGTATTTATAATTTTATTTTATTTTCTCGCATTGACTCAGGATTTGATGTTCCCCTGGAGACTGACTGCGACGTCCAGGTCGAGATGCGATTTCTGTCGTGCATGAAGCTAATTTGGAGCGTGGAGGAGCAGAAGTCCAGGACGTGGATTCCGAGACAGACACCCTGCGAGGGGAGAGGGAGCGGGAGGGAGATTAATTAGCGCTGCGGCGGCGCGGGCGGGGCTGGAAGCCGAGACCCCCACCCCGGCGCGGTTGGTCGCAGCCCGCACCGGGCGCCGCGGGGTCCCAGCGCTTGAGAGACGGAAACCGCCGCCCCGGCTGTGCGGGGCTGCGAGCTCGGACGCTCTGGCGGCGCAGGGCAGTAATTAGGCCGCAGGGAGCTGCGATTCCCTCTGCGTCCAGAGCCGCTCGCAGCTGCGTGGAGAGGAGAAGGGAGCACGTCTGAGGTCTTTCCACGCACGCACAGATATTTTAATGTCTGTGCCTCCCAACCGCGTGAACCGAGAGCGCCAACGCTGACGGTTTCGCAGGCGCAGCACTGCTCCTCCCGTGTGAAACAGCAGCCAGGCGTAGGGCGCTCTGGGAGATAGTGCTTTAAAAGCTTATGAACTCCTAGAGGTCAAATCATCCTCATTCCCAGTTTTTCTGTACATATCTCCAATAGTATATTTCACTTCTCTATTCTGTGCATCCTGCTTTGTAGTTCCCTGAATTATTGGCCAATGAATATTTATATTAGAACAGAATAAATATATTTTTGCCACCCAAATAAAAAAGATTAGGTAAAATATAGCCAAAACACCCTCACGGATTTCTAAAATTAATGTTATAAAAATAAGTTACATCAGTGAGATGTCCTCTGCCTGAGACAAGGGAGAAAATGGATTACTAAATCCTGGGGACAGAGCCAGCAAGACGTAGGGACTGCATACTCCTCATCACCAGCAGGGACACGAGTCATGGAGGAGACACCGGTGGCCAAAGCAGCCCAACCAGCAGTGCTGTGTAGGATGCATGATGCATATGGTGAGTGGGTCAATCCCAGGTGAAGAATTAAAGAGGGAAATTTACAGGGGGCCAGGATTTGGTCACAGTGCCGCCTTCTCCTGATGGAATAATGAGGCATGCGCACCACTACGTGGTTACAGAGTGGTCACTGTGATAGGGTGGAGGTTTAGCATTCTACATGGCATTCATTTGTTTGCAAAAACACAGGGAAGGGCGGTGAAGGGCTCTACTCCTGGCTGCACTGAGATATGGACTGTTGGGCTGCAAAAAAGCACCAAAATACTGTTTGCATATTTCAGAACATAACATGCAAAGTTTTCTTTAAGTCCCCAGAATTTCTGTGTAATGTATATATTAAGAATTAAAAAAAAAACCCTAATCTCCATCGTCTCCCTCCTGCTAGGGTCTTTCTGGTCAAAGATGGCTTTGGGCTGTCCTGTGGCGGGAAGCACACTGCCTGGGAGCTAGAAGTGCCGGCTCTGCAGTCCACAGTAAGAGAGTGAGTGCCGTTCTGTCCCTTACTGCTGCATGACCTTGGAGGAGTCATTTACTCTCTCTGGACCCATTCCCTTCGTCTCTATGGCTAGGGCGATGATGACAGTGCCCCCTCAATGGCTGGCTACACTAGTACACAGAGGGCAGTTAAGGACCGCGCAGTTGGTTATGCTATTATTTATTAAACGTATATTTGTTGAGCACCCGCCATATGCAAAGCTTAAGACAATATCACTTTTAATCCAAAAATAACTCAGTGAGATTGGTATTACTAGCCCCATTTTGGGCATGGGAAATCTGAAGTTTAAATACTCTGTTTAAGGTCACACAAAACAAGTGACAAAGTCTGCATGTACACTGTGGACTCAGAAGCCAGCTGTGCTTGTGTTGCCCCCATACCGAAACAGAGAAAGTGACTGGCACCCTTGAAAGCATTTAATTTAAATATTTTGAGAGTATAAGAGATGGAAACAATGTTTCCCAGCTGAGTGAAGACAGCATTGCTAATTCTTGAAAGGTGTGGAGACGTGGGGGAGGCTGTTCCCGGCCGAGGGAAGAACTTGAGCAACTCCCCGGAGGTGGGAGAACAGATGAGTTCTGGAAAGAGGAAGGTAATGTCGTGCTGTTGGACCGGTTTATAGGGTGCTTGCAGAATATGTGAGAAATAAGAGTTGTAAATGTTAAGTTTGAGTGTTACCAGGCAATCAGTGGGCTTGCTTCCAGATGCACATAGAAGCCAATACTATGGCACTGGCTTTTGAGAAAAGAAAAAGCTTTATTTCAGGTCAACTGGCAAGGAGATAGGAAGAAAACACTCAATCTGTCTCCCCGAGCTGGGGATGGGGAGTTTTGCAGGCAGAGGGTAAGGAAGCCCGATATCAATGGATCTGGCAGTAAGGCAAGGCCAGGAGGCGTGACTGCCTGGGTCACGCCATGGGTGATTCCAGGACCCCATCATGGATCATGCCATGTAGTATGGTGTCTGCTTCTTAATTTCGTCCCCATTCCTTGGTCCCAGAACTTAGGTTCCACCGTGGTTGCATGCTTATTCATATATAACTTGTAATCTGGGATCTATAGCAGCTGAAAAACAACTCACCGTTTAATTACACAAAGCTGAACCAGATTGGCTGGTTCTGTGGTTCCATGAGGACAGATTCGGAGAGATTTTAATGCCAGGCTGAGTTAGGATTTTAGTCTCTCAGCCACTGATTTTTGTGTGTGTGCAAGGTAAAGCCATACTCAGTGCTGTATTTTGACTGTATACAGAACTTACTGCAAGCAAAGGTGTTGACCAATTTTTAGAATATCACAGTTTCAAGAAGCTCATGATTCGTGGTATTGGAGGAAGAGAGGACTGATCCACAGGTCTTGTAAATTCCCTCCCTTCCAGACCATCTGAACCTCCTGGGACCACCTCCACTCCCATCTCCTGAGTGCCTGCCTACAATAACTCCCAGGACAGTGGGGTGAGTTGGAGACAATAGCCCTTAAATTATCCCCAACAATGCAGCAGGGAACAGAAACAAGAACACGGGCTCCCAGTTGTACATCCGGGATTCACGTCTCAGCCTTGCCACCTACTAGCCATGTAACACGGAGGAAGATGTGAAGCTTCTGTGAGCCACCCTCCCTCATGGATAAGAGGAGAATAATAAAATATCTGAGGTTTCAGGTGAATGTGGTGATCCAACAAGCACAGTGCAGATGAAATTCAGGTCTGGGCTCCCTCTTTCTCTTTTCTCTCTGTCCGCGGGCTGCTGGCAGCAGCAGTCTCTCCCTCATCCTGATTATCACCAAAGCATCCTGTGCTGCTCCTCCTGGCTTTCACAGGAGAAGCCGTAGGAAAAGCCACAGGAGCTACAGCAGGAGGCGTGGACGGGGAGCATCCGCACACACACTCTAACGCGCAGCTCCAGAGCCCCAAAGAGGGGGCGGCTGGAGGACTGCGCGCGGCCATCCTCGGAGCCCAGCAGGAAGGATCATCTGTCTGCTCCTTCTCATTTTTCTCAGACTAGTTTTCACTTTTCTCTCTAGAAGAAAATGAGAGCTATGATGTGTACTATTCTGCCTGCAGTATGGGGGACGCTAAAGGAGTATGAAAATAATAGCCCTAAAAATACACCACGAACAAATCACAGGGTAGACTCATGAGTCTGCAGCTGTTCAAGTCTGAACAAAAATATGAAGAAAGCAGATGTTCTTTATCAAATGCATGTTTCCAAACTGTGAGGCTACTCTTTTTTTCTATAGAATTTTAACATTTATTTATATCAGAATTATAAAATATGGGATTTGAGAAATTCATAAAGAGTAAAATGACAATTGACAATTCTTGATGCCCAGCCATAACATAGTGAACAATTTAGGTTGTTTCATTTTGATTATTCTCCTATGAGTATGTTCTGTTTGCACACATATGTCTATTTTGAGAGATTAGATGTATTGTGTCCACTAATTTTTCACTTCACATTATATATCTTATAGTTCCCATGTTACTAAGATATATATAACCATTACTCAATAATTAGACTTATAAATTCTTCCTAATTTTCCCCTATTATAAGTAGAGGTATAATGAATGCAATGTTACATTAATATTTATCCACACTTCTTATTTTCCTAGGCTAGACTCCCAGCAATAAAAATTTTGGCATAAATATTAAAAATACCTAAATGATTTTGATACATACAGCCAAAACTCTTTCATGAAGAAATTTGATTCCTCTTAAGCAGCATATAAACGTACTAACTCACTGTACCTTTGTCAACATTCAGTCTATTTTAAAATCTTTGTTAATCTGATTTAGTGAACAATGATTTGTGGGAGAAAATGGGCTATGTATTTGATTTCCCTACTCTCCCAGATGAAAAAAAAAAAGAGCTGAGACTATGACTTCAGAGTTTAGAAGAACGTTCTGGGCTGAAGATATTGATATTAAAGTTATCAGAAAATAGGGGAGTTGGAGCCAGGAAATTCTGGGTAGCATACCCAGATTGTGTGCTCAGTTGTGTTTTTTAATTTCTTTAAAGCTGAAGAAAAAGTGACAGAACACATCAAGGAACAGTAAAAATGATAAAAAAGACAATGGCTATAATGTCACTGATAATGTTAACATCAATAATAATAACATGGATACATGAGGCCCAGGCTACCCCTGTGCTTTTTCTCACTTAACAGTGCATCACACGTGTTAAGTGCTATTAATATCGCTAGAAGTTTATAGAGATTGCCCAACTCACAGGTGTTAGATGTGAAACTTGCTGCCAGGTGTGTCAGAACCCTAAGTATTCTTATCCTTCAAGTTAGGCTGCATCTTTGAAATAGTCATTTACTAATGGAGATGTCAGGTTGAAGGGGAACGGGGTTTTAGACTGGTTTTGTTCAATCAGGTATATTTAATAGGTTTATTGACTTATAGCTCTCATAATTCTTTTTCCCCTTCTAGAAGGTGATATAGTATATTAAATATTTCTATAAACGTACATGAAGTAAATATATAAATAATATGAAAATGTATGCATAATATAAAGTATTATATATAAATAAATATATGAAATCTATATGAATATGAATATAGCCTGTTTCTATAATACACATATAAATGTGATCTAATTATAATTCATTGATTTAGAAATATTGAAACTTAAACAACAATATTTTCAGATCTGTATCCATGGTTTTCAGCAAAGTTGCACATGTCAAAGGAGAATGTGAGGCGTGGCTTCAGCTCCACACACAGATACCGCGTCTTAGCTCACTCTGATCCCGCTGCTGCACCCGCGGCAGTGAAATGAAAAGAAGGCAATTGTTTGCGGTGCTTAAGTAATTCCCGTCAAAAATTCATGCAGAGCAGTTTCCAGTCCGACGTGTTGTAGAGCCTGTAGGTCATCACTCCCATCCTCACAACAAGGAAAAAGAGTTGAACAAACTGAAAATCAACAACTCTTCTGAGATCCATCAGAGAACTGAGGTCACAGGGCAAACTGCTGCCTGGAGAACTGGAGAGACAAACAGGTGGATACGGAGAATCACAGCGCGCACCTGAGCAAAAGCCTAGGCGCAGAAGCCCACAGCTGAAGCCATTTAAAAGTTTGAAGTAGGAACACGTTTAATTGTAATTGGTGAATCGGGGAAGGCTTAGTGAAAAGTAGCTTGAGAGTTAAAATCTCCAGTTTAAGGAACAACTTCGCATGTTCCTGAATTTTACCTCCAGAAGCCTCCCACATTTTCTGAGGGGAAAGCTGAGAAAACGTCACTGGTGGTTTTCGCAGGGGTGGGGAAGGGCAAGGAATCGTAAACATTTTGAAATAAGCTCAGAGCTGTCTGTTCTCCATGACAAGGCCTGCCCTCAAGCCTAATCTGTGGGGTTTTTCTGAAACCTAACCCATCTGAGGGAAGGGAAATACCTAACCCATGCTTACTCCATGACTAGAACAGAGGTAACTAAGAAAGGTGATGGATATGACAATTTGCTTGCTTATAATAACCATTTCTCTACACACATGTATATCCAAACATCACGTTGTATACCTTAAATATATACAATAACAACAAAAAGACTGATACCTAGCCTTAGGACTATCTAACCCTGCCCCCTCCCTAGCCCAACCTCTATATCAATAGGACTCCAGTACAGTAACAGAGGATCATAGCTAAAGAACTGCAAGCCTCAGACCTTATTTCAGGAGCCTCTAGGGACAACAAAAGAAAACAGGAGAGACAAAAACAAAGACATTAGTAGAAATTTTAACCTCTGACACCACAACTACAACCAGCTGTAACACTCCTAGCCAGATAAACAAAATCTCACACTAAAAGCCTGTCTCCCTCGATTCCTTTTACTCAACGCATCATGCCTGATTGTCAACTAAAAAAATCACAAGGAATGCCAAATGGCAAAAAACCATCTGAAGATACAAAGCAAGAATTAGAACCAGGCTCAGATATGGCAGAGATTTGGGAAATATCAGACTAGGAATTCAAAACAACTGTGATCAATAAGCTATAGACTCTAATGGAGAAGTTACCAACATGCAAGAAGATATCACAATGTAAGCAAAGAGATGGAAACTCTAAGAAAAGGAAATGCTGGAAATCAAAAACACTGTAAAATAAATAAAGAATGTCTTTGATGGTCTCAGTAGACTAGAAATAGCCAAGGAAAAACTCAGTGACTTAAAGATATGTCAATAGAAAGTTCACAAACTGAAATGAAAAGAGAAAAAAGACTGAAAAATAAGAACAGAACATCCAGTAACTGTAGGCCAAGTACACTAGGTGTAAAACACACATAATAGTAATATGTGAGGGGGAGAAGAGAGACAAAAGGAAAAGAAGAAATATTTGAAGTAATAATGGTTAAGCATATTGGATCAAGCAAAGGATTTCTCTTCAGAAACTGTGAAAGCAAAAAAGAGAATTTAGTGAAATATTAATATTTAAAGTGTTCAAAGAAAAAATAGAAACACCAAGCTAGAACTCTGTGTCCTGTGACATCATAATTTAAAAGTGAAGGAGAAATAAAGACTCTCAGAAAAAAAAATAATGAGGAAATATGTCACCATTAGTACTACCTTGAAAGAAATATTAAAAATAGTTTCTTAGAGAGAGGAAAATAACAAAAGTCAGAAACTCAGATCTATACAAAGAAAGGAAAAACATTATAGAAAGAATAAATGAAGATAAAATAATATATGTGTCTTTTCTTATAGATTGAGCAGGTATCAGTTTATTGAAACTAGTAATCACAACAATGTATGCAGTGATTATAGCTTAAGAATAAGTGAAAAGAATGACGGCAATATCATAAGAGATAGGAGGGAGAAATTGGGAATACTCTGTTATAAGTTACTCTCATTAGCCATGAAGTACTATAGTGTTATTTGAAAGTGGACTTGGATTAGTTATAAATGTATATGGAAAACTCTTGGACAACCAGTTAAAATTTAAATTAAAAAAATGGCATGCTAAGAGAAATAGAGAAAATGGAATCATATGAATTTATCAATTAAAACTAGAGAAGGCAAAAAAAGTGGAAGTAAAATAAAATTAAAAACTGAAAGGCAATGATAAGATAATTACAAATATGGCAGATATTCATCTAAATATGTCAATAATAATTTATAAATGTCAATGGTCTAAGAACACCAATTAAAATACAGAGAATTTCAAAGTGGATACAAAAAAATAAAACCCAACTATATGTTGTCAACAATATACCTACTTTAAAAATAAAGACACGGATAGATTAAAAATAAAAGGATGAAGAAAGATGTGCCATGCTAATGCTAATCAAAAGAAAGTGGGAGCAGTGGGAGCATTGCTTTCACATGAAGCAAATTTCAGAGCAAGAGAAATTATCAAAGATAAAGAGGGTCATTACATAATGTTAAGGGGCCAATTTTCCAAGAAGAAATAACAATCCATAATGTGTATGCACCTAACAACCTAGCGTCAAAATGCACAAAGCGAAAACTGATAGCAATGGAAGGAAAAAATAAATACACTATTATAGTTGGAAACTTTAACACTCTTGTATCTTTAATGTGCAGATCCAGCAAACAGAAAGTCAGTAAGGATTTAATGGAACTGAAAGCCCCATCAATCATAGGATCTAACTGATATTTATAGATTACTTCACCTAACAAGTACAGAATGCAACTTCTCGTAACAGGGAGCATTCACCAATATGGAATACATTCTGAGCCAGGAGACACATCTTAATAAATTTAAAAGAAAAGATTTCATACAAAGTAAGCCCTAAGAGCACAATGGAATTAAAGTAGGAATCAACAACAGAAGGACACTTGGGAGACCCAAAATGTTTGAAAATTAAACAGCTCACTTATAAAAAAATGGGTCAAAGAAGCATCAAAGATAGCTTAAAAATATTTCGAACTAAGTGACAGTGAAAATATAACTTATCAAATGTGTGGGGATACAGTCAAAGCAATGTTTAGAGGGAAATTCGTAGCATTGGATGCATACATTAGAAGAGAAGAAGAAATTAAAATTAAGCTTCTGTTGTAGTCTGTTTGTGCTGCTTTAACAGGCTACTACAGACTGGATAATGTATAAAGAAAATAAATTGACTTGTCAGTTTTAAAGGATAGAAAGTCCAGTATCAAGGTACCAGCATCTGACGAGGGCCTTCTTGCAGCATCATCGCATGTGAGAAGGCAAGTGGGAAAGACTGGGTGAAAGTGAGGGGAGATTGAACTCACAGCCTTAAGCCCTTCGATAATCAACCTTAATCCATTCATGAGGATGGAGCCCTTAGGACCTAAACAACTCCCAACAGTGTGGCATTGGGGATTAAGTTTGCAACACATGCTTTTGGAGGATGCACTCAAACTATAGCATTCCACACCTGGCCCCCCAAATGCATGCCCTTCTCACTTGCAAAATACATTTATTCCATCCCAAAAGCCCCAAAGATTTTAACTTGTTTCGGCACTAACTCAAAAGTCCAAAATCTCATCTAAATCAGATATATATGAGACCCAAAGCACAATTCATCCTGAGACAAATTCCTCTCCAACTGTGAGCCTGTGATATTAAAAAGTTATTTGCTTTCACAATGCAACAGTGGGACAGGCATAGGACAAACATTACCATTCAGCAAAGGGAGAAACAAAAAGAAAGAAAGAAATGTGTAATAGGTCTCAAGTAAGCCAAAAACCCAATGGGGAAAACAACATTAAACGTTAAAACTCCAGAATGATCTTCCTTGACTCCATGCTCTGCCTCTGGGCATACTGGGATAAGGGCTGGCCCCAAAAGGCCTTGGGCAGGCCCAACCCTGTGGCTTTGCTGGGCTCAGTCCAAGCAGCAGCTCTCAGGAGTTGTATAATAGTTGCACTCAGTAGCTCTACAATTCTGGTGTCCTGCAGGTGATCACACTTGCTTGATTCCACTAAGCATTACCCTAGTGGAAACTCTCTGAAGCAACTTTGTCCTCGTGACAAGTTGGTGGGCCCCAAGTCTGTCTGCAAAATGCTTTGAAATCCAGGTGGAGGAAGGCATGCCTGCATAGCTCCTGCACTCCGTGAACCTGCAGAATTAGCATCACGTGGATGCTGCCAAGGTTTACAGCTTGTGCCTGCTGGAGTGGCGGCCCAGGGTGCACCTTGGCCAGCTTGATCCATGGCTGGCATATCTGAGGAGCACTGTGTCACAGTGCAGGGAGCAGACACTCGAGGTGGCACAGGGGAGCAAATGCTGGTGTCCCACAGGCAACCTCTCTGGAAATCTTGCCCTCCCGGTCCTAGTTTGCCTGGAAGATCTCTGAAATGCCTTTGGGGTTTCTCCTGTTGTCTTGATGAATAGAACCTGGCTTCCTTCTAGCCATCTGAATCTCTTTAACAAATAGTCCCTTGTCCGCACTCTCAGTATTCTCTCCTCGAACACACCATTTTATAATAAATAGTTTTCATGACCAGGCTGAGAGTTTTCCTAATCTTTCTGTTCTACTTCCCTTTTAATTATAAATTCCATCTTTGAATTATTTCTCACCTCTTATATTTTGCTATATGCTGTTAAAAGAAGCCATGCAGCCCCCTGAATGATTTGCTGCTTAGATATTTCTTCTTCCAGATATCCTAATTCATTACTCCTAAAATATGTCTTCTATGAAGCCTTAAAGCACAGACACAATTCAGCCAAGTTCTTTGCTAATGTCTGACATGGATACACTTTCTTCCAGTTTCCAATATGCTATTTTTCATTTCTGTCTGAGACCTCAACAGAATTGCTTTTACCATTCCTATTTCTGCCAGTATTCTGATCACAGCCACCTAAGTAATCTCTAACAAGTTCCAGACTTTCCCTACAGCTACTCCCTTCTCCTGAGCCCTGATCAGAATCACACTTAATGCTCCATTCCTGGAAATACAGGCTTTTTCCAGCATCCACTCCAGAAAGTTCCAGCCTCTTCCCATGATCCAGTTCCAAAGCCACTTCCACACTCGCAAGTACTTTTTATAGCAGCAATACCACCTTCAGTATCAACTTCCTGCCCTAGTCCATTATGTGCTTCTATAACAGAGTACCAGAGACTGAGCAATTTAAAAGAAATTTATTTCTCACAGTTCTAAAGGCTGGAAAGCTCAATATCAAGGTTCTGGCATTTGGCAAGGGCCTTTTTGCTCCCTTATCCAAAGGTGCAAGGCTAGGAAGTAAGGGGGATGGGGGAGATAGAGAGAGATTGAACTTTTAGCCTCAAGCCCCATTATAATTGACATTAATCCAGTCATGAGGGTGGAACTCTCATGACCTAAACGCCTCCCATTGAGGCCCACTCCCAACAGTGCTGCATTGGGGATTAAGTTTCCAACACTTAATCCGATCCTTTTGGGGGACACATTCAAACCATAGTGGCTTCCACCTAAGGAAACTAGAGAAAGAAGAGCAAATTAAATTCAAAGTAAGATCAGAACTCAATGAAAATGAAAACAGTAGAGAAAATTAGTGAAACTAAAATCTGGTTCTTTGGAAATATCAATAAAATTGATAAATTCCTTGCCATTACCTTTTAAAATGATACATTTAGGTACAAACTTAACAAATTACAAACACAATCCATAGTGAAAAAACTGAAAAAAAATCAAAGCATATCCAAATAACTGGAAACTATTCCAGGTTTATGGATAGGAAGACTCAATATTGTTAAATTGTCAATTCTGTCAATTTAATCTATAGATTCAATGGAATCTCTATAAAAATTCCAGCAAGCGACTTTGTGGATATCAACGAACTGATGCAACAGTTTATACGGAGAGAGAAAAGATACAGAACAGCCAACACAATAGAATATAAGAAGAAAAATAAGTCAGGGAACTGACACTACCTGACTGTGAGTCTTAGTATAAAGCCTCAGTGATCAAGACAAAGTGGTTTTGGTGAAACAGTAGACAGAGATAAATACAACAGAACAGAGAGCCCAGAAATATTTCCACAGAAATGTTGTCAACTAACCTTTGACAAAGGAACAGTGGCAATTCAAGGGAGAAAGGACAGTCTTTCGACAAATGGTGCTGAAATAACTGGACACCCACGTGCAAAAAAATAAATGAATTTGGACAAAATGACAAACTATGAAACTCCTGTAAGATAACATTGGAGAAAAATCTAGATGAACTTTTGTTTGGCAATGAGTTTTAAAATATAACACCACAAGCTCAATCTATGAAAGAAATAGCAGTAATTTGGACATCATTAAAATTAAGAACTTTTGTTGTGCAAAAATCACTATTAAGAGAATGAAAAGAAAAGCCAAAGACTGAGAGAGAATTTTAGCAAAACAACATGTCTAATAAAGGACTTTTATAAGTAAGTTTTTAACAGTAAGTAAAAAACAAACCAATTAAAACAAAAAAGTGGATCAAAGATTTGAAAAGACACCTCATCAGAAAAGATTTATAGGTGGAAAATAAGCATATGAACACATGCTCAATATACATGTCATTAGGGACTTGCAAATTAAAACAAGGAGATACTACCACACAGCTATTACAATGGCCGAAATCCAGAACACTGACAGCAGCAAGAACTGATGAAGACATGGAGCACCAGCAAGTCTCCTGTTGCTGGTGAGAATGCAGAACGGAACAGTCTCTTTGGAAGACAATCTGGCAATTTCTTAAGAAGATAAGCATAATCTTACTGTACGATCCAGTAATCATGCTCTTAGTATTTACACAAATAAAAACTTATGTCCACACAAAAATATTCACAAACTGTTTATTATAGCATTATTCATAATTGTCAAAATACGAAAGCAGCCAAGATGTCCTTCAGTAGGTGAAGGGCTCATCAAACTATGGCACGTCCACACAATGGAACATTATTTAGTGATAAGAGGAAATGTGTTACCAAGTCAGAGAAGAGACATAGAGGCCTCTTACACGCACACTGCTAAGCAATAGAGGCCAGTCCGAAAAGATGACATATACTGTATTATTCCAACGATATGACATTCTGGAAAAAGTGAAACTAGACACGGTGAAAAAAGGCCGGTGGTTGCCAGGTTTAGAAGGGAAGGAGAAATGAATGAGCAGAGCTCAGGGCAGTGAAGCTAATCTGTGCAATATTATAAGGTGGATGTTGATACGATGCATTTGGATTTTAGTTAATAATAATGGAGGAGCATTGGTTCATCAATTGTAAAACATGTACCGCATCCATACACGATGTTAATAATGGGGACCCTGAGGGAAGAGGGATAGGGGGTCTACAGGAACTATCTGTACTTTTTCTTTATTTTTTCTGTAAACCTAAAACTTCTCTACAGTATGAAGTCTATTAATTTTAAAAATCCATGAGGATAAAGTCAATAGGAACCCCCAATCCACGTATCTACTCGCCATGCAGTGTGCACACACCCACCTACGTACGCCTTGTGCCAACAGCCATGGACAGACGGAGGAGACCTGTTCTCACAGTGTACATCCTAGTGGGGCCGAAGAGACAGGAAAACAAAAATCATAAGCTAAATTCAGATAGAAATATGTGGGTATGAAGAAATTAAGAAGAAAAGTGCCTGACTATATTGGGGAAGAGAATGGTATTTTAGCGGGGCTCAGAAGGACGGAAAGAATCCAGTCATGCAAAGAGGGAGGAAAGCGCATTTCAAGACGGGTGATCACAAGGGCAAAGAGACACTCATTGTTTCAAATCCCAAATTACCAAAGATCTCTTCAAGTCACCTGGGTGATATGGGATAACAAATAAAGTAAATGTGCACATCTATCTCCATGTCTCCAATATCAAAATACTCCATCTCCATCACATGGTGAAGGAAGCCAATCTTTTCCTTGGAGGCTGCTTGCAGTCAGGTAAACCTACATAGCTTAGACTTGACCTTTGTTATACGGATATCGGCAAGTCAGCATCAGTCATTAATTCACAAGACTAGAAACAAATAACACAGTAAGACCAAGAACCAAATATTTGTGTTTTGATTTGAAATAATTGTTCAATATGATCATTTTACCAAGTGACCAAAATAAGTGAGCTATAACCAAAAACTATCATTTTTGTAGAATTAAAATTGATATTAAGAATTTTTAAAGACAAAAAATGACATAAATATCACTAATTGAAAATGTAATAGTCTCTGGGTTTCATTATCTACAAGTCCGCATCAGACCTGCGGACACAGGAGAGAGCATGTGGTCGAGTGCACATATCAATAACTCCATAGGGGGTGATCCACATTTTTCTAGACTTAACTCAAGGTGGAAAAGGAATATAAAATTCCCCACACAAGTCAAGAGCATCTGGAGACTTTTCTCTGTATAGACCAACATCAGAACGACTGCATGTTAGGAATATGCCTCTTAAAGTGGACAAAACCGGCAGCCATGTGCTAAAGTATGTGCTTGACTGAACGGGCTTTTCCTAAAATTCTGTAGGATTTTTTTTTTAGATTAAAGTTATATCACTTATTCAAAGGAAAACAAATATTGGAGATATAAAGTAATTATTAGTCATTCATACCTCTCCATTAATCAATCTATAAATTATTCCTGGGACAAAGCTTTGGCAGCGAAGGAAAGAAGATAATCCATGTTCGTTTCCTGATTTGTCTGGAAGTTCACGTGGCATCTGGAAAGAGACAGAGGGTGGGGAGTTTATAGACTCTTTCCTCTTCAACTGCCCAAACTCTAAGTTTCTAAGGAATAAACGAAAAATTATGCTGTCAAACTCTGTGTCACGCAGTCACAGCAAGTGGAGCTCTTTTGTGCTGCTGCAGGCTCTGTTAAACATGATAATCCAACGACGAAGTGCCTGGATTATCTGGTGCCATCTCCCAGTTTGAACATACTCTGCAAGGATATGCGACGATGACAGAGATTCTCTTTAAAGGATGAAAACAAGAAGATCATTTGGATATAAAAGATAACGTTCCATCAATTCCATTTCCTCGTGGATGAATTGATTTTCAGTCACCAAATGACAACAGAAGAGAAGGACTACCCGAGGTATTAGCTGCTGTCCCCGGAGACCGTGGGCTGTGCGCCTGCGCTGCATTTGGGCGGCGCGTCTTCTGGGTGAGACTTTTCTCAAGTGTTCAAACTGAGAAGAAAGCTCTGTTTCTGTCACCTGCTTCAAAGAGCTTCCCTGTTACTTTCTGCTGTGGGTAAACACAAACCTGAGAGTCAGCCCGACAGAACAGAACATTTAGTTCAAAATTTTGTTTCCAACATATCTCTTAGTCCTAAAACCTATTATTTCATTGATAACAAAGTGTCACTGTATGGTAAAATCTCCAACAAAACAGAGCTTTATTGCTGTGAAAGCATTATTGGCAAAATCACTGTGGGTTGCAAACTACAGGAATGAACCCATGTCACAAACAATATTATACTGCATTTGCCTTTGGCATGTGTGACATGCTTTTCTTCTTCTCTGTCGGTTATTTCAACCACCAGTGTACATCTTCTAACAGAGTTGTCTTTGGACACTACTGAGGACGGGAGTGATATGTGACACCACAACAAAAAATAAAGATAAATTGTTACTTATTCTCCTGTGTAGCCTTAGTGACATTCTAGCTGGTGTAATAAAAATTCAAAGCCAGGTTATCCAAGATAAAATGATTCCAGCGATTCTATCTTCTGCCACGTAACCCTGGGAGAAACAGCTTTCCAATAGATTAATGTTCCGTGCCACAAGGGAATATCATCTTTCTGGACCTTTCTTGACATTGGTTCTGTGATTCAAAATACAAAGGTGTGAGTCCACAGTCCTTTGCAATGATTAACCAGGAGGCTTCCAATAGCAGACTGAGTATAGACAAAACCCAAGACAGAATATCTTCAACACTTTCTCCTAAGTCTTCAGTAAATATGTATAGCTATTGCCAAGAATTGATCATTTAAGATGGTATACCATTGTAAATGTAATAGAATTGACTCATGGACACATTGATTTTTATCAATAAGATATACAAGAACACTTGCTACCAAGTGCCCATCCATTTTTAGAGACTTTGGTATAACCTTTCCCCCTACAGCCTGAGGATGAAGAGGAACAATGGTTTATTATAGTAAAAAGGTATGTTATGGTACGAAGGATTTCAGTTCTATGGTCAATCACTTGCCAGTTTTCTGCTCTTAGATTAGTCACTTCACGTTTTTTAAAGTCTCAGTTTTTCTACCTGAAAAATCGAGAACATCACTTGCCTAAGGAATTCTGGTAAAAATAAGTTGTGATAGTCAAAGTTTCAAAGACCATACCTGAGAAATAATAGTATTTAATAAATATTGGTTTCCCACTTTTCATCACAACTTATGTCCCTGTTTGCAAACTCCTTGAGCACGCTTTTCGTGTAGTCTCGATGCATTCCCTGAAACACACAAGTCAGATTATGGTACAAGGCTATGACTTGCGCATCTGGAGAGAAGTTTTGTCAAGAAGAGGTTACAGAAGGGCGGGTGCTTCTTACGAGAATAACTGAGAAAAGAAAAACTTCCTCCTTATATTAATTGCTTATTATTTGTAAACATTTTTCCAAGTCCTATAATTTCTTTAGAAATCTGGAGACACATTCCAATATCAGATTGTTCTAATGAAAGTAAGACCCTGGACTTTTGATTCCACCAAGTGAAGATTAAGCAAGTTGTTCCCAAGAGACCATTTATTTACCTCCTTCTAGGTTTCAATGTATCTCCCAAAGTTCCTGTGCTGGAAACTTAATCCCCAATGCCACAGTGTTGGGAAGTGGGTGCTAATAAGAGGTGATGAGAGTTCTGCCCTCATGAATAGATTAATGTGGTCGTGGGAGTGAGCTAGTTATCGGCGGAGTATGCTAGTTACTGTGGGAGTGAGCTAGTTATCGGGGGAGTATGCTAGTTATTGTGGGAGTGGGCTAGTTATCGGGGGAGTGTGCTAGTTATTGTGGAGTGGGCTAGTTATCGGGGGAGTATGCTAGTTATTGTGCGAGTGGGCTAGTTATTGTGGGAGTGGGCTAGTTATCGGCGGAGTATGCTAGTTATTGTGGGAGTGGGCTAGTTATCGGGGAAGTATGCTAGTTACTGTGGGAGTGGGCTAGTTATCGGGGGAGTATGCTAGTTACTGTGGGAGTGGGCTAGTTATCGGGGGAGTGTGCTAGTTATTGTGGGAGTGGGCTAGTTATCGGGGGAGTATGCTAGTTATTGTGGGAGTGGGCTAGTTATCGGGGGAGTGTGCTAGTTATTGTGGGAGTGGGCTAGTTATCGGGGGAGTGTGCTAGTTATTGT
>CAUYSK010118793.1:0-29051 GCA_963575035.1 Avahi laniger | reverse complement strand
CTCATCGGTGTTAACCTGCCAAGGTAGGACTGTCTGGAGTTGATACGGGTGCTCTTGCTATCTCTCGTGGTGCTCCGCTTGCTCCTCCCAGTGCTCCCCTGGCTCCTCCTCTCGGTGCTCCCCTGGCTCCTCCTCTCAGTGCTCCCCTGGCTCCTCCTCTCGGTGCTCCCCTGGCTCCTCCTCCCAGTGCTCCCCTGGCTCCTCCTCCCGGTGCTCCCCTGGCTCCTCCTCCCAGTGCTCCCCTGGCTCCTCCTCTCGGTGCCTCCTTGGCTCCTCCTCTCGGTGCTCCCCTAGCTCCTCTCAGTGCTCCCCTGGCTCCTCCTCTCGGTGCCTCCCTGGCTCCTCCTCTCAGTGCTCCCCTGGCTCCTCCTCCCAGTGCTCCCCTGGCTCCCGGAGAAGCGTGGGGCTTACCAGGGCCCCTAATTCAAGAGACCCGACGCGGGGTGTGAAGGTCGCTAGCAGGCTGGTGTTTTCTAGGCCAGGACTGGCAGGTTCTCTCTGTCCCCGGAGAGTGGTCCTCAGAGGCCCTGGCACAAACGGGCGCTGCCCCCGGAGGAAGCGTCTGCGCCGTCGCTGGAGCATTGAGAATTAATTCCTGTTTCCCTCCCAGGCTGGGTCGGAGGGCCGTGCGCCCTTCGCTGGGGGCGGGTGTGGCGAGTCTCTGAGCTGTTGCCCGCGGGGGGGATAGAGGAAGCTCAGGGCAAAAAAAGGACTTGGGGTGTTGGGAGAGGCGGAAAGAGAGAGAACGCGGAGCTGTTTGTTGGCCTCCAGCCCACGTGCGTAACTGGGGGGCCAGTGACCTCTGACCTCCTGCCGCAGGACTCGCTGGGCCTCCCCAGCCCGCCTCACGCTTTTCAGTGTCCTGAGCTGAGCTGCTGCCCTGCCACCCAGCATGCGGCGTGAGCAAGCCACCCCCTCTGCGCGACAGGTGGCCCCTGGAGGGGGCGGGGCTCGTCGCTGTCCTTCCCCTCGGTCCGCTCAGCGCTCCGGGGCCCCCGCGGTCCCGCCCGGCCCTGCCCTCCCCCAGCAGCTCAGAGCGGAGCGGCGCGCAGGCAGCGGGCGCTGATATTTGCTTAGCAAAATCCGTCAGCGGGTGGCAAAGAGGAGCGTGCAGGGCAAGGAAGGACGGACCACAAGGCCGGGCCGCGGACTCCAGGCGCGTCCTGCGCGGGCCATGCCGTCCCCCGCGCTGCTGCTCCTGGGCGCCGCAGGTGAGCCCGCCCGGCGGGGCGGCTGCCGGGTTGGAGGGAAGACAAGGGGAAAAGAAAGGAATGTTTCAGATCAGGGACGGGGAGGGAGCCCTCCTCCCCTCGCCGGCCCGGGGTGCTGGGTCCTGGGCGGTGGTTCCGCTCCCTCCACCGCCTGGCGCAGCCGCTACCTCCCCGCGCTTGCATTCCAGCGGGGGCTGAAGACGGTGAAGACACAAGGCCCAGCGGTGGCTCACGCCTGTGATCCCAGCACTCTGGGAGGCCGAGGCGGGAGGATCGCTTGAGGGCAGGAGTTTGAGGTTGCTGTGAGCTAGGCTGACGCCACGGCACTCTAGCCCAGGCAAGAGAGTGAGACTCTGTCTCAAAAAAAAAAAAAGTTCCATTAAGAAGAATCTTGGGCCAGGCACCGTGGCTCATGCCTGTAATCCTAGCACTCTAGGCTGAGGCAGGAGGATTGCCTGAGCGCAGGGGTTTGAGACCAGCCTGAGCAAGAGTGAGACCCCCATCTCTACTAAAAATAGAAAAACTAGCCGGGCATGGTGGCGCATGCCTGTAGTCCCAGCTACTCGGGAGGCTGAGGCAGGAGGATCGCTTGAGCCCAGGAGTTTGAGGTTGCTGTGAGCTGTGATGATGCCACTGCACTCTAGCCAGAGCGAGACACTGTCTCAAAAAAAAAAAATAAATTCGACAAGAAGATAATCAAGATAATCTCAGAATTATGTGACATACGATGGAGGTTGGTAAAGTGCCACTGTGAAGGTCTCAGCGAGGCCCATGGGCTGCAGGGGCGGCCAAGGCGGGAGGACGGGCCCCTGCGGCAGGGAGAAGACTCAACTCGGCCGGGCTGCGGAGAGAAGTGCGAGGTCCCAGGAGGCTCAGGGCCGTCAGGGTTCCTGTGTGACGGGAAGTGGAAAAGGAGAGAAGGGAGGACACAGGGACCCCCGGGTGGGGCTGGGAGGCTGGCCTGAGGGTGTCCTGCACGGAGCTGGGGCCTGGCAGGCGGCACCGGGGCTGGGGGTGCAGCGGGACTCTGAGTGTCGACACAGTGTGGAAAGCCCTGGGGTCGGCCGGGCGTGGGCTGCTTCTAACTGCCCGCAGGGACCCATCACATCCTGAAGTCAGTTTAGTGGGCCACAGCCAGTCGTTACAAAAACTAGAAATAAAACAAAATAAACTGAATACTTTTCTAGCGACAGGAAGGATCTTCGATGCTGGTGGGTGTGAGGAGCTTAACTCTTTTTGGCAAGTGTCTCTTCGGTCCTTCCCGCCCCCCCCAGTGCCTGCCTTGCGAACACTCTGCCATCTGAGCCCAGTGCTTCAACCCGGTTGCCCTCTCCTAGGGCACCTGCTCTGCAGCTGGTTCCTTGTGGCCTGGGACGCCAAGAGCCCATCACCAAGCCGTCCATTCCTCTTCGCCCTCCACAGGCGGGACCTGGGCAGGGCAGAGTAGCCCTGGACCAGCCCTCACTTGCTGGGACCCCCCAAGGGATGGGTCAAGGGAGGAAGGAAGTGAACTCTGGGACCTTGGCACTTGGAGTGGGTCCCTGGGAAAAGTTTGATCTGCTCATTAGTTCCTCCCTCCCTCCCTTTTTCTTACCTCTCTCCCTCCCTCCCTCCCTTCCTCCCTCCTTTCCTTCCTTTCTTCTTCCCTCCTTTTCCCTTCCTCCCTCCCCTTGTTTCTTCCTTCCTTTTCAGTGCACTCCATGTCTTCCTTCTGGAGTGCCTGGCGTTGTGCGGGGCACTGGGAATATCATGAGCACGGCTTGTTCTTGCTCCCAGGTTGCCTGGATCAGATGGTGGAGACAAACAAAAAGGTCTTTTCCCTGGGAGCTTTTCAAAAATTCTGATGCTGTCCCAGCAACAGGGAGTCAGGGCGGGCCTGGGCATGTGCTCGCGCCCTGGGCGATTCCAGCGCGCAGCCTCGGCTACTGGCCCTGACGCAGGGGCACTGCCCGCCACGGCTGAGGGTCTGCAGCTGGACGCCCACCAGGGTTCTTGAATCCTGGCTCTACCTCCTTCCCCCAGGTGGCTTTGGCCATGTCACTTAACTCTGTGAGTTGGTTTCCTCACTTGTAAAACAGGTAGGGTGATGTCTTAGCAGCGGTTCCCAACCTTTTTGGCACCAGGAACCGTTTTCGTGGAAGACAGTTTTTCCACGGACCGGGTGGTGAGGGGAGTGGGTGGGGGGATGGGTTCTGGATGATTCAGTGCATTACATCTACGGGGCACTTTATTTCTGTTATTACATTGTCATGTTCAATGAAATAATCATACAACTCATCACAGGTTGGGGACCTGTCGTAGGGAGTTGTTGGAAGGATTCAGTGAGCTAATGACGCACCATGCGCGCCCAGTAAGCGCTAAGGAAGGGCACTGCCGCACGCAGGAAGGCCCCACGCCAGGGAGGGGCAGAGGGTGAGGAGTAGCTGGCACAGGGAAGGGTGGTCAGGGAGTGGGGGAGGGGATGGAGGTGGTCGGGCCTTCCAGGCCAACAGAGCAGCTTGTGCCAGGGCCAGGAGGCAGAGCTGGGCAGGCATGGCGGGCGGGCCCGGGGCAGAGCAGGAGAGAAGGGAGGCCCCTGGGGTGTGGCTGACAGCTCCTCAGGGACCGGTGGGGGCCTGCCTGACAGCCCCTCCCGCCCCAGCCCTGCAGCTGGGGAGCAGTGGGAAGAGCTTCCACAGGGTGGAGAAGGCGCTGAGCTGGTACGACGCCCGGCGCTACTGCCGGCTGCGCTGCACGGACCTCACGGACCTGCAGACGGGCAACCTGGTGCAGCTCTGCTCGCTCATGGCCGGCACAGACCTGTGGATCGGCCTCTTCTTTGACGCCAGCATCTCCGGCCTGCGATGGTCCAGCGGCTCCGCCTTCACCTCCCTGACCTGGAGTCGGAGTCTGCCCGATTTCGGGGTGGGCTTCTGCGCCACCGTGTACACGTCGCTGAATGTTGTCCCCAGGCTGGGGGCCTCCCCCTGCATAGAGCAGAAGCCCGTCGTCTGCTACTACGGTGCGTTGGGGCAGGTGCCCCCAGTGTTGCTCTTCAGGAGCAAACGGGAGAAGGGGCGGGGAGGGGGCGGGGGGAGGGGAGCGAGCGCACGCTCATCCTCCAGAGGAAGCTGCTATCACCTTGCCGTTTTGCCACATCGCGTCTTCTCTGTGGCCTCAGTTTCCATTTCCTCTGCCCCCTCTTCCCAGGACCCCATTAGAGAAATGGCTGTAAGCCAGGACAGAAAAAAGGTCAAATCTAGAAAGTTCCACTGTGTCCCCTCCTTCTGCCAATTCTACATAGTGAGCTTTTAAAAGTGTAAGTCCGATCGCTTCCCTCGAACAAAGGGATCAATAGTGTTCGTGGCACTTAGAATACCCTCCTTCCCGTGGCCACCGAGGCCTGGTCCCGCCGGCCTCACCTCCCAGCCCCTCCCGCCGCGCTCCCCGCTTTCTCCTGCTCCCCAGCCCGGCTCTGCGGCGACTCTTCCCGCGTCTTTGCAAGGCCGGCTCCTCCTGTGTTCCCCTCGCGAGCAAGGACTCTGCTTGTCTTATTTCTGCTGTTTTCCCAGGGCGTGGCGTCCGTCCGCCTCGCAGCATGTGCTTAGTCTGTATTCATGGAGTAAATGCAGAAAGAACAAACAGGCCCGTCTGCCCCATCAAGGCTTCTCCCGGCGTCAGCTGGGCGGCTCCCGGGCCCGCAGAGCATCCTGGGCAGCACCCACGCCCACCCCGTAACGCGAGGCTGTTTCTGTTTTACAGACCCTGCCGTGGGGCACCTCAACTCCACGGAGCCCTCTCTGACCACCTCCCCGAAGCCAGGTACACGCCTGCCCCACCCGCCCTTTTCTAGGAGTGTGGCTTGTTTTGCCTCGGACCCACCTACCTGGACCAGCCAGCAGGATTACCACCTCTGGGTCCCCTCTGCTTCCCCACCCCTGCCTGGCTGCCCCAGGGATCCCAGGGAGAGGATCACGCCTTCCTCACTCTGATGGGCCCAGAGGCGTGGCCGCCTTGCTCAAGGTCTAATCCCAGAGTGGGACCAAGAGAGGACCCGGGCTGGGCCTCTGTGCCGCCGGGGCCTGGGGCTGTGCAGCACCTCGTCACAGCCCGGCACCTGCCCGCCCATCTGGACGGGGGCGTTTTCCTCTGACATTTTCCCCTCTGGATAGTACTCCCCTGATAGTAGGAAAAAAAAGCTTCTTCCTATCAGGTCTGAGAAATTCTGTGACGAAATAACTCCATCGCTCCGCTCTGCAGAGCTGGTTTTCTGCCTGGAGTGGAACAGGCATTGCGGAGTGAGAAGGGCGTGGCCGTCCGAGGCCGGTGAACCTGCGTCTGGGTCTCCTGCTGGCGTGAGCTGGGGCGAGTCATCCCCTCCCTGCCCCCTGTCCCCATCTGTCAATCATGTGCACTCCCAGGATGACAGGGAGGATTCAAACAGACGACATGGGCCACATGCATAGCTCAAAGAGGAACTTACAAAAAATCAGTGTAGACAGGGAAAATGCAAGGGAAACACGAGGCAAATCTCCACGGGCTTAGGCGAGAGGTGTGTGTCAGTTTGGGAGGCTCTATTTGAATCTGAGGGCGCGACTCCCTGCTCTGCAAACAAGACTGTTTCCTTTATCCAGCCCTCCGGAACCAGCGCTCCAGGTCAAGCCCCAGCTGCTCACGTCCTTTGCAAACTCCCGCTGTTTGGAACCACGGATGCGGGCTTGTGTGCTGCCCAGGAGACAGGCTGGCAGGGCGGGCAGGACCTGTCCTACCTCGCCCAGTCCAGCCTCAGGCAGGGGCTGGAGGTGGGGGCTGTGGGAGGTGGGTATCTTCGTGCCTGGGCTCTGCAGGAAGCCAGGCCCCGGACCTGCTCTGCCTCCTGTCCATCTGGTCTGCCCCTCGCCGGGCTCGCCTGGTGTCCCTGGCTCTCCTGGCGCGGTGCGCCTAGGAACAGCACATGCCTCCTCTGTTCTGCCCAGCGCTGGAGCCCAGTCCCTGGAAATCGCAAACGAGGGGGACTCCAGACCAGGACGGCTCTATTCCCCCAAATTGTAACCACCATTCATTAATTGCTTTCTGTTTGCACGAACTGAGCTAAACCATTTATATTCATAGTTTCATGTACTCTTGACTTTAGGTTCTGTTACTATCTCCATTGCATAGATGAAGACGTTGAGACTTAGCTTGCAAGGCCATGTAGCTGCAAGAAGAGCCTCAACCCCCGCTTTCCCTAATGTTTCCCGCACCTGTCCCTGTGGCAGCTCATCCATTCTCCCAGCCTGGCGTTTAGTCTGCCTGTAACGCTGTGGTTTTGATCGAACCTAACACCCAAGGGCTGGGCTGTCAGAGATCCAGGACCTCAGGCCTGTGATGTCCGTGTTCTTTGACCCCAGCTGTGGTCCAGATCGGCGGATGGACCTTCACGCGATTTGGCCAGGTGATGACGTGGTCCATGGCCCTGCTGTACGGCCGCAGCCACCAGACAGAGCTGGCTGACCTGCAGACGGTGACTAGTGAGGCGGGCAGGGAGGCCCTGAAGTCCATCACGAGGGAGACTGACGCCTGGATCGGCCTCTACTTCAATGCAAACTCGGGGTCTCCGAGCTGGTCCAGTGACTTGGGTGCCAGCATCCCGTCCTGGCTGGGGGCGCTGCCCAGGCTCAGGAGCGGACTGTGTGCAGGGCTCCGCAGCTACGCGAACCGCTCCCCCCGAGTCTATTCCGCCAACTGCTCCTCGCTGCAGCCCTTCATCTGCTTCTACGGTGAGTGCGAGTCCACGCTTGCTGGCGCCGCCACCGAGGACAGGACGAGACGGAAGGGTTTCCTTGGTAGCCAGAGACGTTGGGGACAGGCCTCGGGAAGCACGTCTCGATTCTGAGGGTCACTGAATTCTGCAGCAGGCTCCTGAGACCCTCACACTGTGCACTTGTGAGGAAGCTGTTTTATTTAATCCTGGGGATCTTTAAAGAATGGAGCGGACTCCATCCTGCCTTTGGGCGCGGCAGTTGGTGACCGCAATTAGTAACTGGAGTTAGAGCCGGGCTTTGGAATCGGGCAGGGCTTCGCACTCCGAGCCTTCTGTTCCTCGCCCGGACACTAATTTAGCAAAATGCGATGGGTGATGCCCGCCTCCTAGAACGGCTTAGAAGGCCGAGAGCGGCAGGGCAGGACCTGGCAGGGACCCTGCACGGAGGGAGCACCCGTCGCCGTGACTGCGCGGGAGCCGAGACACAGCCGCGCCCTCCCGTCTTGTGCGTCCTCCTCCCCGCAGCGGCCCGTCCCGCCTGGTCCCCGCTTCCCGACCCCTCCTCCCTCCCCCCACGCCGGGTCTCCGGGCTCTAACTCACGCGCCCTGAACTTTGCCCTCTCAAAGCCCCGGCCTGCCCCCCAGCGTGTCTGCAGGGTGCGCGTCCCCCCAGCTCCTTACCGACTCTGCCGGCAGCCGCGACTCTGCTTTCTGCCCCTGGGTTTGCCTGTCCTGGCTGCTGCTTCCGTGTTGGGGTTCGGGGATCGCCGTCACCGTCTGTGAGGTCGCGCTCCCGCTGCAGAGCTGCGCCGGGCCTGGAGACGGGACAGCGCCGTCCGGTCCCAGCGTCTGCGCAGGGAGCGGGTGCAGGGGCCGCGCCCTCCTCCGCGGTTAGGCGGCGCGGCTGCGGCTTCCCTCGGCCCGGCAGCCTGTTGGGTGCGCAGACCCCGAACTGCCGCCGCTCACGCTCGCTCCGCATCTCCTTGCAGACCCCGCCGTCGGACACCGGGAGTCGGCCGCGCCGCCGCCGCTCCTTCCCGCCGCCGCCTCCTCGGCGGCCTCTCCCTCCCGAGGAACCGCCGCGGAGCCGACGCCCAGGCCAGGCACAGGTGCTCGGGGTCCTCGGGGCCCACGGACGTGCGGAGGGCGGCCGGCACGCGGCGGCCCAGAGCGGGAGGGCCCGTGGTGGGCGGCAGGGCGAGCCGACCGGGTGGCAGGCGGAGGGCAGCGACGCAGGAGGGTCCCTCTGCCCTGCCCTGCCTGCCGGCGGGGGGAGGGTGGCAAGGCGGACCTGGTCGCCATCGACCCCCCCGCTTTGACCTGGGCCCCTGCACTGGGGCTGCAGAGCCGGAGACCAGGAGAGGCCGAGCCGAGTCTCGGGCGAAGGGACGAGGGGCTGGCCTGGGAGACGGGGCCTCCGAGGCCGCTGAAAGCAGATTTTCTGAATAAGTTAAGTAAGCGATGGTGCATTCGATGTCGTGTGTAAAGGCAGATCTTACACATTCAGATTGACAAATTCCAGCGGGTGAAGCATAGTTTGTAGCAGACTTTTAAGAGAGGTTGTCCCTGGGTTGATGAGGGGATAATTTTGCTTAAATATTTTACAGGAATATACCACCAAATAATAGGAATTTTTTCCATATTCGAAAAAAAAAATAGACATCTACAAGGCACTGACAGGACTTTGGTGAACACGGGGGTGGGGGGAGGCGGCCAGGGCTGGGGAGAGCCTGAGCCTGGTTTGAGGTGCCACCTTGATGGAGATGTCTCGGGTCCCCGGGTGCCACGATGGCAGCTCTGTGTGGCTGGAGACAATATAGGGCGCCGGGCCTCAGTGGAGACTGCAAGAAAACAACTGGGCACTGAGGACAAACTCATAACACTGCCCCAGCCCGCCAGTCCCGACGCCAGGGCGCCTTGGAAAGATGACCGACAGCTCCCAACTTAAGGGCTGGGTGCAGGAGCCTGGGCGTGAGTCAAGGATCGGCAGGACGCGCGTTTCCCACACCAGCTTCCGCAGAAACCTGGGCACGGCGGGGCGCGCTCAGGCTGCCTTCCCACCTGCTGGATTTGCAGTAACTTTTATTTTCCCCGCGTGCAGCTGTGACCAGTGCGGGGCGCGGCACCGATACAAAAGATACAGCTACTACCACGGAGGCGCAGCGTTTGAGCTCAGAGTCTCAAAAGAAAACATCGGCACCAAAATCAGGTAACTGCTTCTGTTTCCCAGTCCCCGCTCACCAGTGGAGCCGTTAAATCTGCACGGTCACTTAGCGCAGGGCACTGGAGACCGTCCATGAAAGACGGCGTGAAGTGTTGGGGACAGGGCAGGGATGATCCACATCCAGGGCTGTTGTGAGCACCGCCAAGTAGACACTCTGTGAACCACAGAACGCCACGCGCGTGCAGGGCAGCCCTGGCACGAGGCTGCGGATCCTGCGACGGTCACGATCACGGGTGGCTCGAGGCTGCAGGAGGAGCTCATTCAGAGGTTCAGAGGACTTCCTCAGAGTTTTCTGGGAGCAGAGAGCCCGAGGGGAGGTGTTTCCAGCATGCTGTGGAGCGCCTACTTACTAGAAACAGAAAATAATCGCCTGCTGGGTGGCCAGGCTGTGGAAGAAACAGTGTCATCCGGAAGCGTAGGACTTTTTCTTCCTCAGCCACTAATTGGTTGGTCCTAATTGTGGCTGAGTGTTCTCCCGTTCAGCGGTTGCTTTTTCTTTCCTTTTGAAATCCTATTAATAAATCACCATGTTGCAGCTGTGGTGTCCAGTGGGCGCTCCTGACTGCTAACAACGTGAAGTTTTCAAACGGCAACAGGGTAATTTCCCCCTGAACCAAGCAGCGCTTTCTTTTCCAGGGCACCCTTTCGGAATTCTGAAAGCAGATTTCACCATCCCAACTCCGATGGACCCGAAAGAGATGAAAGACCAGTTTTTGAGACAGGTGAGACGTCTGCCCGCTCTGATTTTTTACCGTCAGATGACCTGGCAGTGCCAGGCGGTATTATCCAAACCAACACATCAGGAGACAAAGCTTTGCGAAGTTACCTCGTCTCGCTCTCGCTGCCGTCGCTCTGGCTCATGGTGACAGGTCGGTTATATGCTAGGATCTTTTTGGATCTTTTTCTTTCCCTCTCCAATATTTTTTGGGTTTTTTTTTTTTTTTAAATCAGGACAGCAGAGTCAGAAGGATCTGAGTTTGCGTCTTGGCTTTATTTGTTGCGTAGCCTTGGCCAAGTAACTGAGTCTTTCTGAGCCTCAGTTTCCTCGTGAAATAGGAAGGATAATAATAGCACCTAACTCGTATGTGGCTGGTGTTATGATTAAATGATATATTCCATGAAAAGTGCTTAGCAAACTGACACATAGTAGGTGCTCAATAAACATTAGCTATTATTACTCTCAACATTATTAGTGTAGTGTTCTGAATATATGTTTGTCCCAGACTTTTTTTTTTTATTGGTTCTTTTAAAGTATCGTGTCATGGCAGATTGTGAAGAGGAAGAATTGTTACTATTAATAAATACTGACAGAAAAGCCTCAGATTTTTGAATGTGGGTTAAGGGCACATTTCTCAATTAGATAATAATCATAGGGTGTCAGAGCTAGAGAGGACCCTATAGACCATCTAGCAAAAATCAAAATTTTACAAAGAAACGGATTGGCATTTACGTCACTGTGCAATTTATGCATAGACAAAACAAACAGTGCCCAAGCAATTCATTCTACAATTTCACAAAATCAAGTTTCTAGAAAGACCAGTAGTGTGTATGTATAATGTACATGTGTTTATTATACATTTTACTGATATAAAGAATGTATTACAATTTAAAAATTATAACAAAATATAGAATGCTCTATTGTAATTTCATAGAGCCTACTGGGTCTTACAAAACGCTCATGATTTTGGAACACTCGTGTGAGCAGGAGTGGGGGGGATTGGAGAGCTTTTGGCGCATTTTGCTGCTGAAAGAATGCCAAGTGCAAGATGCAACTTAGCACCTGATAGATTTCAAGTCATAAAACTGCAGTACTGAGTATTAGGTCTACAAAAGTTAAGAACCTTGTTTTTTGGTTGGAGGGAGACAAAGGAATTTTGAGTTCTCTACTTTATTCCTTAAAAGTCAAATGCAGCATACTTGGTTCTGGTCTGGGCCCTTCGGCACTCTTTGAGGAGTATGCTCACTGAAGCTTCTGGAACCAAACCAGAAAGCCACCTACCTTCTGTTTCAAATTGAACTCAACAGGGAAATTGGAGTGAAAATGGGGAATTTCATCTTCTGGTCAGCTTTGTTGGAACGTACCTATTCCATAAATGGGGTGACTATGTTAACGGAGAGAATGTCTACCTCGCAGATTTAAAGAATGGCATCGGTGGGGACAAGCGTGTGTGTGGGAAGGCTGAGTGTATATTTTCAGTTTTAGCAGCATTTTAAATTCCAAATAGAAGTCAAGGAAACACCAATAGCCAGCTTATCCCAGTTTCAGGAATGGGGATAGAAAACGTTTTAACAGACACGCACGTGCAGTGCTCACAGCTCAATGTGGACCAGTGGTTCTTAACCCTGGCTCTTCGGAATCCTCTGGAAGGTTTCACACAAAAGCCTGGCCCCGTCCGTGGAGAGATTCTCCGAAACTGTTCGGAGGTGCGGCAGGAGCCGCTCCCACTTTGGAGAACCGCTGATTCGGGCATCTGTTTTAGTCTTATTTGTTGTTAAACTTTTTTTTTTTTTGGCTAACAAAACTGCTTTGTACTTTCCTGTCCGTGAAGACGGTAATGACAAAAGTCAGGCAGCCGGAGGGAGCCTGGACACACACGAAGGCACCTGGGCGGGTGGTTCAGGGCGAAGGGAGCTACCAGGTAACAAGACGGTGTCAACAGCTTTTCGCTTTCTGACGTTTCAGATCAAAGAAGCCTTAAAGCTTGCACTAGGTCGCCAGCAATTCAGACTGAAGTGGGTCGGCTTCGAAGTGAACAAGAAGTAGCACAAGTCTCCTGATTTGCAGTTTCCTTCTCATGTAATCTGCTCGGGATTTTGAGTGTATTTTAGTTTTTTAAGTCCTAGTAGACAGGATTAGAAATAACTTGAGATATGCCAAGAGGCATAAACGTACAACTAACATTAAAGAAAACTCTGTGAAACATGCATCCTGGATTTTATAGAATAAAACAGATATGCAGGAGAAAATGGGGGTATTTGGGAACCATAACCTTGAAAATGACAAATTTGAAATTTAAAATAAAAAATCTGAACCAAACAACAAAAATCCTGAAAACAAACCCCATGAATCTAATTGGGGAATGAAGAGAGCACAGTAGTGGTCCAGGAAGCTACACTTCCAGACAAACCAGAGGAAACTGTCTTTACCAGTCACAAGCTATTAAAGAGATTTAAATTCTCCAGGAGGAGGAGCGCGTTAGTGTCAGCGCAGCACGACACACATTAACTTAGCTGGTTATTCGTCCTGCATTTGGGTCCTTTTAACCTCGAAGGTGGGAAATTCTAAGACACGTTGTTCTTAAAGTTAAAATATATCTTCAGAATAATGATTGTGCATACGTTTTCTTTCTCATTTTTCTCCAAGTTCCTAAGCACCCAGTGCAAGCTAGGAGACAGTGATATGTCAGACACAGTAGGAACTTTAGTCTGAAATGTTTAAAGTTAAAGTTTATTTATATTCTTTGTAGGAATATCAATAAAAGACCTCAAATGTATCTATATCTGTACATGTACAAGAACCGTCAAAAATTATTCACAAAACAAAAATAAATCTTCTTTAGAACAAACCCAGGTAACGAAATGTGGAAATGGATCTCAGATATGGAACGATCTAAGTGCTGCTAGCACAAAAATATGGCTTTAAAAATAAAATAAAATCTTGGGTTTTGTTTTTCTAAGGTGTATTTCTCTTTCTGAAATAAAAAATAAATTATTTAGAGCTATCATTGTAAAATAGTCATGTGTGTTAACACACTCTTATTAAGGCCCTGGAGATGAAAAACAAAATCAAATTTAGAAGGTAAATTCCTCACAGGTGTGATTCAGGTTAATGTGCTGCTGTCTGCTTAAGTTAATTTTAATATGACTAGGAAATGTCTAAGCACCAGTTAAAATTTAACCTAATTTACTATTTAACATTTCTGCAGGATAGTGGTCATTGAGTCGACTCGTATTTAACCTTTTCATGAACTGGGAATTGAAATTTTTCCCTTGAAAGTTTGCAAATGACATACACATATTTATACATAAATATCTCTACCTCCACACCGATGATGGAGGCCCCTAAAACACAGCTTCTGTGGAAATCTCTCTACAGCAATAGATAAATCTGGTTTTAAGTCCCAAACTAAAATAATTCCTAGGGAACAATGAGGGCATTTGAATGAAAAATAACAAATGAGTAGGAAATTAAAATGCATGCTGAAATACAAGCAAAAACGACCGCTTTCCTTTCCTTGGGTGGTTCCCTGCACTTGCCAAGTCTTGCTGGGTTGGCTACTCAAACATCTGAGGATTAAATGATCTGGAACCAAGGCTACTTTCTGGATCTCACTCTCAGACCGGTGATAGTCAGCTTTCCTTCTATGACTCCCCACGGTATCAACAGTGATATCGAGGGTTTCTGAGACAATGTCAAACCAAATCAATTTCAAGTCACTTTAACTCATACATACATATAACACATATAGTACTTTTTTAAGAGGCCAGAATGACTGTCATAAAATCTAACACATGAGAGCATAAAACCTAAAAAAACTCAAAAGTTTGGGAATCCTGCTTTACAAAATGGATTAACATTGGAAAAAGGAAGCCCTAGGAACGGTGTGTTTTGTGTGGGTGTGCATGCGTTGTCCACAGAAACTGCCTTTCTGTGTGTCTGTGTATTTTAGGAGCAGGAAAGGGATACAAATCTTCTTTCCTTGAACCTCTGGGCTACCAAGAAGACGCTGTGCCTCAGCACCCTTCTGGATCATGTATCTTCTGCCGGTTCTGTTACTCCTCATAAGATATTTATTCTGTCTCATGCAAATTTCATCACTTTTGTCCTTCCTAAGCTCAAGAGAATTCATAATTGGGTCATGACAATAAGAGAATGCTTCTGGAATTAATAATCATTCAAATATGAAAAGAGACTCTATTTAAAGATTCAACACTCCGTTTCCTGCTTTTAATAAACTAGTAAAATAAGTCCTTTCAGCTGACATATTGATAAAAAAAAATATCCCAAATTCTTGGCCCCCAGGGAAGGGGTGGGACGGCCACTGCTATCGCCGGGGCGAGCGAGGACTTCACTGCTGTGAGAACGGGAAGGGAATGAAGAGGAAGCCCTTTCGGCTTCCCGCCGTCTGCGGGGGAACGCGGCCCCCAAAGGCGAGGCTGAAAGGCAGGGGCCGGCCTGTCCGGTGTCGGCGTGGACGCGGCTCGGGGTCAGTGGGGCAGACGGACGGGACTGAGGAGACCCTGAGGCGGGCTCCTTCCTCACGCTCAGTCCCAGGACCAGCCTTCTCAGGAGCTCCAAACTAGAAACAACTAGAAGTGAACCTAGATGGCAGACAGATCAAACGCATAACGCAAACTCGCTTGAGGACACTGTCTTGCTCTGGGACTTCCCAAAGAGAACTCTGCTCCCACTCTGGGACGGCTCTGAGGACCGCGGGGAAGCCAGTGGTCTGCGAACCACACAGATCCACAACCGAGGCCACGGGTACACTGAGATCTACGTCTAAGTCGAGCTCATTCTCAAGAGCTTACGGCAGTGGCAGCCAAAACACCTTCTCTGTCGCGGTCCAGCACCGTCACAGAGAAAGGGGGAAGCACATTCCGACCAACTTGATGCTAAGTGAAAAAATCCAAAAGCTACAGCAGCGTGATTACCTCAGTTTGTCACATCTCCCTTACCAACAAACACACTGCCCGGGACCCAGACAGCCCCGCGGTGACAGTGCTTCGAACACAGTAGTTCTCAAGCGCGTCTTAGTTACCTAGGTTCGATCTCCCTGTGACGCGGCCTTTACCGCAGACTCGGGGAGTACGACCCCCTGGAGGAAATGCAACGCTTTCTGCCGCTTCAGCTCAGAGGCCTTATTGCTTCAGTGACACAACAGGGGGACATGTTACATGTTGAAGCTCTTTTCCTGACTCCCACCAACATCGTCCTTGCTGACGGCCCAGTCTGGCTGTCAGCTGGACAAGCACTTCACCTGAATTCCAGATTCCGCTCAACCCTGGCCTGCCCTGCACCCCACAATGCGGTGATTCACGGGCGATGCCAGACACGGCTCTCTTCAGCCAGGCACCTCCCCCCAGCAAATGGAGGCCATGCACCTATCTGGACTTTGGAGAAGCCAGTGAACGCCTCCATAAAAGTCATCATCCGTGCTGCCTTCTTCCATGCTTAAAAAAGTCATTCGGAATAACTTCAATAGATTGCAGCATTCTCTAAAGAAACAAAAAATATTTGAGTAGGAGTAGACTGAAAGGATAATCTAACACCTGGCAACAGCTCTGAACTTTTGGCTTACATCTAGCCCTCTTATTATTATTATTATTGCTCTTTTCTCCTCATTCAAGATAACCTGATAGTAGAGGGCTACATAATCTGTCCAAATACTTTGGGCATTTAATCTTCCAGTGCAGACAGCCCTCTAAGGAGCTCCCACAATGGTAACAAAATATCTTGCATCCATCAGAAACATACTTGATTGTTTTGGTCTCCTCTCAGCTCTCAATATAGGTAATTTTATCAGCTCTCTCTAATCCATAATCAATACTCGAGAACTCCCAAACCTCAATGCAAGACGCCACCCATATCACACACTTAAGGCCGTGGAAATGGTCAGCTCTTCCGCCAGGTTTTCTGTGGCACCGCGGAAGGCTTTCACGAAGAATGAACTGAACACGGGTGGGCCTGAGAACAGCCAGGAGAACAGATCTGTTTACATCCTCCCTTCCGCAACAAAGGGCACTGCTCCGGAACCGACAGCCTCTTCTTCCATTCAAATAAATGATTCTGACCACAGGGTGGCCTCGGCTTGGAGGGAAGATGTAAGAACTTGTAAAACCACTACCAAGGGTCACGAAGAGACACGCGGGTCAAAGCAGCAGGGCGCGAAGCCTGCAGATCAACTAAACACAGCGAGAAGCTCCTATTTTAATCTCTGCCTGGCACAAACAGGGCCTGTAACCAGAGAAACTGTTTTAAAAGGTTGTGGGTTATGAGGTCATGATCGCAGAAACGGAAGGTCCAACACAGAGATCCCCCTGAGAGAGGTGCGGCAGGAGAGCCCAAGAGGTTGGAATGCAAGCCCGGGACTTGGAGGAGAGGGAGCCTGGGGTCCGTCTGGGCTTCACGAGAGAGGGCCCGCACTTGCTCCCTTACAGATATTCTGTTACACAGAAACACTCGCTCCACCTATGCGGCTCCCTTGGGTCTTTTTTCCTCTCCTTTTCCTTTTAAAAACAATTCCTTAAAGTTTATAATTTAAAATAAACAACAACTTATTTGAGAAACATTGTTATTTTCTCAATGTAAAACAACTTCTTAGATCTTGCTTAAAGAGTCAAGATCCTTTTAATATTATATCTGACAACAGAGAAGGCATGAAATTTTCCTATATGTGCAGTTATATGTACATATGTGTGAATATATATGCATATATATTTGTACTTATGTCTGTTTAACATATAACATTCCATACTTCTGGTAATCAAAGTTACATTCAAGATGACATTTGACACCTCTGGAAAAAAGGAAATGGATCAGATTTCATGATTTTTTCTGTCCTATAATAAAGCCATGGATGACAAATGTGGAAACTAAGTCACTGTTGCCAGATCTACCGAGAGGATGGGAAGAACAACTGGAATGTGCCATCTTGACACTTTCAGTTTGTTTTTTCTTTCTTTCTTTTTAAACAAATAATCACCACTTTTAAGAGAGTGATGTCAGATTTGGATTTCCTTTCCAAATTTTACTGAGGAGGTAAAAGGAAGAAGCAATTTAAAAGTTTAAGATGGAGATAAAATTACCCTGCCCATAGATTTGCTAGTATACTGGATAAATCTTTATTCCAAACAAAAATTATAGCTCAACAGAAAAAAATTTTAATAGGAATATTCCGAGATTCCTGGTATGGTGTGGTTAGCCCTTTTCTGTGTGGAAGAAAGGGTGTTTATTTCAGATGGCTTATGGACAGCGTATCTGAATAATCTCCCCGGGGAGAGTAAACCCTGCTAGTGATGACGGCTCCCGCCACGGGGAGGAAGGAGCAGTGGATGTGTGAAGATGAAGATGATATGTAGAGACACAAGTATTTATAGTTTTGTAAACTCTAAAAGAGGAAAAAGAACATCCTTTATTACAATTGGGATTTTTAAAAAAGCCTCCTATCTAAAACAGAAAATTCCCATCTGCTATAGATAGAGGAAATTAACATGTTGACAGGAGTTCAGTAGAAATCACTCCTAAAAGTCCAGTTTTGATACAACAACTTTTATCTGTCTCCTCTGAAACGGTGAGTTCCCAAACTGGATTAGTGGTCTGACCAGAACCAGTCTTGGCTGATCAGTGGGATAAATTACCGTTTCGCATGGATCTTGGTATTTGCATGTTTTCCTAAAGGCTAAGGGGGCCAGAGCAGGGTCTTTAACCTGGTGGGTGAATCCCTGAAAACTTCGTCCTGGCCACGCGCTACTGCACTTCCGGCGCTTCTACCGGGCCCACACCTGGGCTCTGCCTGCTGCGCCCACGGGCTCACTTCCCACTCACTCACTTCCCACTCGCACGTAGCTCCCGCTTTCCCTCCTCTAACAACTGCAGTGCTTTCAACAAGAGGAAAACAGTAATAAAAATAGCAATAATCAAACAGGTAATCTACATTATTGACTTCCTTTTGGTATACTACAGAGGCATTTTCTGTACACGGCCCAGAACTAAGCTCCCTGTGTACACAGAGATGAGGAGGTCGGCGCCTTCCGCCCTGAAAGACGCGGTTCCCTTCTTCATTCCAGAGGCTCTCGCCACGTCGCCACTGTGAAGCAGCAACGCTCTGTAAACCTGGAGGGGCTGGGGAGAGGGCTGGGGACAGGAGAGCGGCCAGTTCCCTTCTGTCTCCTTCCACAGGCTGTCTAGTCGCAAGGCCTGTCAGCAGCTGCTGTTCTTGAATTCACCATTCTCCGTGATGGAAAGCTTGGTGGGGTTGGTGGGGGAGATGCCGTTGCGGACCTGCATGCTGTACCGCTCCTTCACCTGGGCCAGCGCGCTCATCAGCCTGGTGTTGGCTGAATCCAGGGACACGATCCGTTTTTCCTACAACACACCAATCACGGCTTTATTTAGACGACACGCGGGAAATAACATTTTTTCTTTACCGAATGACTAGTCCGACGCTTTCAAGCAGCTGTGTGCACGGTGCTTCCCCGACAATGGAACGTCTCTGCCTCTTTCTGCAACTGGGCGGGTTCGGCTTTGCCTGAGCCCGGAGGGTCTGCATTTATTTTCTCTCTTTTTTCTTTGCAGCATAGCAGGCCTTGTTATGAATAATCTCTTGGGACATGAGGCCATCATGTAAAAATGACACCACGTGTCACTTCAGACTATGCAACAGAGGTGACAAGCTGCTTCACTAAGTGCTTTCGGTCAAAATTGAAACATGGAAATTAGGTGGCAGAGAAAGAAGCACCAGAGGTTTCACTTCCCGGAGGAGACGTGCATGTGATCCACGGGTTCTCGGCCCCAGAGAGGGCACCATCGGTCACATGGGCAAAGAATTCACATTGTGCTCAAAATTAAAACAACACATGGTGGCAGTTTAGAGTCACCAACAAGGTGAGGATGCAACAGCAAGAGGGGGAAAAGGCAGCCAAAAAGCTCAGACCAAGGAGTTACTTGGATATGGGGAGGAAGATGTGGCCGAAGGGGGTTGCCGTCAACATAACGCATGAGAACGAACAGAGAGCACAGGCTCCTAGACCCATTCCAGCTCAGAGTCACTCCAGGAGGAGATTGTTTTCATTTTACTTTTGAGTCTCTGGGGGAAAAATGCTTTAGAACCAATATTTGGGAACCAAGGGTTGTTGAATACACACACCAAAAAAAAACCTCCCCCAAAAAACTAAAGCAAAGATAAAACAAACAAACAAAAAACTAAGAGGGTAAAAAAGACAGAGAGAGAACAAAAAAAGAAATCTAAAGGAAAGGACCATCTAATTAAAAAAAAAATCGCTGCATCAAAACATTATCAGTCTCATCTTAGCTCCAGCAGCTAGGTAAGTCATTCCAGAATCTTTCCAGCGGGAAATCTATATTTTTCAGAAAACAAGTTAATGCAGAGAAGGCTAGTTTTTACCTACGCCCATGAAATTAAAAAGAAAACAGCACATGTGGAACAACCCCAAAGCCAAAAGCTTCCCTGCCCTAGGAGTTTTGAATTTACCCAGGAACGAGCACGGCGAGGTTAGTCGCGGTGAGGTTCAGAGGAAGGCAGGCGGCTGAGGGTGGCGCTGCTCCTTGCCGCTGACGCAGCAGCCACACAGGGCGGGCAGCGCTGCTCTGCTGGGACCCATGCTGCCAGGAGCACGCAGAGTGAAGGCCACTGCCCTAGGGACAGTCTAGGCAAAACCACATACAACCATCGAGTAATGCTTCCTTCAGTTGCTTACCTTTGGGGTCGGAGCGGGGCAGGATCTACAGGGCAGCACGCTGCTGGCCACCGTTGCAAAGTGTGAAAACAACCCTGGCTCGCGCTTGTCAGTATCACTTAAAGAACAATTCTCCTTTTCCTGATGGAGAGCTCATTTGGTAAGACATACCAAAGCAGCGTTATTAAATAACCACTAATCTAGTATAAGATGCTTTTAATTTTGGGAAGGTAACTCATTTAAAGATAGGCAAAACTCAAAGAAAGACCTGCAGGGCTTCTTAATAATAATAACTGTATATATTTATATTATTTAAAAAAATTATAGCCAATGGAGTTTACTGGGATAACAAGCAAAGATCTTTTAAAATCTAATAGGTAAGAAAAAAAAATAAAATCTAATAGGTAAGGACTGGCCAGTGGTTACCAGAAAACAAGAGGTAGGAGCCAAACATGATGTTTCCCCCTATGGCAGGAATGATCTCTAAACAGAATAACTGACAATTTCTTGAATAATTAAAGAAGAAAAGATATTTCCAAATTAGATAAATTATAAGGCCCCAATACTAAGAAAAGCAGATTCTCCAGGGTTCATAAAAAAAATCAGTTATTCACAAAAAACTACTTGATTCTGAAAGGGTCAAAGAAGGCAGCTAAGAATGATTGCAATTGCTTACTGCCTACAAAGGCAACAGCTGAAGCCAAGCAACTCCCTGACTAAGCACTGAAAGTTTCCACGTGGAGACACTCCCTTTGGAATTTCCCCCCACTGCCAACCTCTCAAAATAAAACAAAAAGTAAAAGAAAAAAAAATCAAATAGGGACTTTTGAAAGTCAAGTCCAGATGGCAAAAGATGCTCTGACATTTTGGATCTGCCTGGACTGGAAGGCAAAGCGATCCAGTTCATGCCCGAGGGGAGGGATTTCGAGGTGGGGAGTTGCAGGAGCTGGAATGTGTAGGAGGCCAGTGCGCCGGACCAGGGCGGGGACTGCTCAGCTAGAGAACAGACAGGGTTTACTTGCCTGTTTGCATAATCTCATCTCCATCTATGACCTGTAATTTAACACAGTGGAGATGTCACTTGCAACAGTAACCAGGCAGCTGCTTTGCTTCTCTCAGGAGGAAGCCCTTCTCAGTTCTCCATCTGAGTCACGTGGAGAGATCCTGGGAGCCACAGTGTCTTCTCATGCTTGAGGGGAAAGGGGGCACATTCCCTGGTCTGATTTTGAGGAAATGGTTCCTTAGCACCATCGTTAGGATTCCCATGTCCAACCTACAAGGTCCAGGATAGGAGATTCTGCCACTCACCAATGGAGTGCTCATCCTCTTGCAGTTCTATTAGAAAGTGCCTGACGCAGGCCTGTGCCTTGCTGCGTGAAATGCCTCAAGGAGAGGGAGAGGTTGGATTCAGGGACAAGCTTCTCCTGTGTGAGCACAGGGCTGCTGAGAGAGACGAAAACCAGTTCCCTGGGCACCTGGGTGTTGGTGTTTTGGGAAGTGTTGGGTTCAACTCTAGTATAAGTAAAGCAACTGTATTCATTTCAGAAATATTTTTTATTACCAGTGGCACCAAGGCACATGTCAGGGATGTAAAAGTATAGGTTACCTCTCTGGGAAGCTTTCACCCCCAAACATGTCTTCATTCTATTAAATGATGCCAGAAGGGCTGCTCTGCTCCATCAGTCACTTAAGAGATTAAGATTTATCCTTACAAAAGAAAGGATCTGATATAAAAAGTCACACATTGCCGAGGATGACAAAGGATGTTCAAAATCTTTTGCTATAAGATCTTAATGTATCAGTAAGCCAACAGCTGAAATCGAGAAACCTTCCTTTTCAGAACACTGTAATTTTTAAAAAACTATCTTTAGTGTTTATGATTTGTACTGTGCATGGTGCAGTGGTTTTCAAAATATGGTCTAGTGGATTCTCCAAGTATTCTTTAGGGATTCGTAGTGGGTCTCAAGTAGGATAATTTATTAATATTTAACCAACCCCAGTATGATTTGATCCATTAGTTGAGAGTGGTCCTTGATGAACCATCACTGGGAGAAGCCTGATGTCAATCTATGGAAGGTGCCTTGGTCCATCAAAATAGTCCAGGGAACCAAACCATCTGAAAACCACTGCCTTGAAGTATGGACCCCAAATTCTAACTTGTGTAGCCAGACCCCAAGTCTGACACTGATGCTTTGAGAATATTTCTCCCATCCTGCACATGACACCCTCCTTGGCAAACGAGAGAACGTCCGTATTTTCCAGAGCTTTTGAGCCCCGATGCAGCAGATTCCCTCCCTGCCTATGACTTCTGCTTTCTACCCAGCCACCTTGGGCTAATGTCAAAATCGGGGTGGGGTAGAAACCTCCAGGAGCTATGATGAGGCCAACATGCACAGAGCCACGGCTCCCAAGCTGCCTCCGCTTCACACTGACAGTTTTAGACCAGCTGAAATTATTTAAAAGGCCTGCTTTATCTCATTAGTACTAAAATCTCTCCTGGAGTGGTTATTAACAGAACTCCCCCTGCTTTGTATTGTTATATTGAAATTCCAAAAGTGAAAACTTATCAACGCTAGTTTTCCTGATTCAATTGCCTTCTTCATCCAGGCTGCTTCTCTTAAGCCTCTGGGATGAATTTTTATAGTACAGCCAGTGAGACAGCCTTGTCTCCATTGCCCTTCCCTCACCCACCTTGGGGACAACTAGAAAGATTTTCTAAAAAGAACCAAGTAAGATAATTACAGTAGACCTTTCTTCTTATCCTTAGCAGGTCTAAATACCCAAAAACTATCAGTTTAAGAGTCCAAATATCTTGGAGCTCTGCTGATGAGAAAGCATCACAGCTCACACCCGACTTCCACGTCTGCCGTGTAGGAAGGGGTCGGAGGCCCATGAAACATTCTTTCCATGACTGTGCTTTCAGCGACTCCCAATTCCTTTGAAAAATAAACTCCATCCCCACACTGACTCGGCAAGGAAAGCAGACTGTTCAGTGTGTGTTTAGGAACACCGGCGGCCCTAACATGCACTGACCACCGGCTGAAATGTAGAGCAGGGAGTAGAACCTCTATGCATAAAGTCCTTGTTCCCACTTTTATTTCCCAGCTTAGGGATATGACGTGATATTTAAGGTTGCAAAATGCAAGCCTGGCTGCGCTGTCTTTAGGGAGGCGATACATTCAGCGGTTAGGTTAGTCAGTATCAAAACAGTACTTGCTTTTTGTTGTTTCACTTTAAGAAATACAACCATATTTTGCATTGATAACATGAAAAGGAGTTAGAAACATTTCCTGACCCTGGATCTTGCTCTGATCGTTGCCGTGTCCCTGTGAGGTGCTGTTGGCAGTCAATGTTTCATCGGTGTCACAGGTGTGAGCTACAGTGAGCAGAGGCCTAGATTCTGATTTCATCAACCTTTTCTTTTTTTTTAAATTTTTATCAAAAGAGCCTCTCTAAGCATAGCACCAACAAAGAGCAGCCAAGCACATTCCAAGCAGCAATGCCGAACCCTGAACCAAAAAAGTAGTAAGGAAATGTAGCTTCTCACGCCTTTGTGTTTCCCCTGCAATTCCATTACTCTCGGGGGCTAGAGGTTGGTGGTAGTGGACGTGACTGGATGATGAGGTCGGGAACAGCCCAGCCAAGCAATGGTCAGTGGAGGTCACAAGCCAGACACATGCAGTACACTTTTCACAGTTACCCCTAGAGAACGCCCTCCTTTCCATGAGGAAAGAAGCAAAGCCCACCATGCACTAGGTTGAGATTTGCTAAGCAGTTGCACTAAGCACGCTAATATTTTGCTGGGTAAACAGATTTGTCACCAGTGAAAGAAAGGAAAAGTAATGGAGGTCACATAACTCATTTAATCTTCAAAAGGTAATGCCAAGAACTTTGCAATGACTCATTTTCCCATACCTGACTCGGTGTTTGCAAGGTGGGAAGTCAGCAAATAATAGTTATGCTAAACAAGCGCCTTCTGCTAGGTTCAGAGCCCGCTTACCTGCGCATCAATTATTTTCTGCTTTGCATCAATAACTGCTTGCATCTCAGCATGATCCTTCTTCAATTCCTCTTCTACAGCCATCAGCCTAGAATGTGGCAGGAAGGAGATGTCAGCATCTTCAGAGACAAGGCTAGCTGATGCAGAAAACAAGAAACTCAAAACTTGTCATCGTTCAATTATTTTCACTTCTTCCTAATAACAGACCTGCAACCGTCTTTTCTTTCTTCTTCTCTCCCACCTTGGAAGGCATATTAATACACGGCTAATTTTTCTACCTGTGCCTGGGTTCTGGGCATTTTCATCTCCTTTGGAACAGTATTAAAATAATGATTTCATTCTCCTCCTCTATAAGATCCCTCCTTCGGCACAACTTATCTCAAGATACCAAACCAATCAACAAAAACCAAACAACCCTCTCTTAATCTCGAATTATCCTAGAACCGCTGTCCTATCTTTCTCTTCCCTTGAACAGCTTAGTTTCCTCAAAGAACACCACATGCCTAGTAGGTCTAATTTCTTTCTCATTAACCGTTCACATCTTAACCCGCTGATGTTTAACTCTGCAACTCTACGGAGACGGCTCTCGGTGAGACTGCCGCTTACCTCCCGGCCAGGAAAACAGCGAACTCTGCCGTCCTCCGCCCACTCGACCTGCCCACAGCGTCAAGCAAGACTGAGGGACAGTGGTTATGAGCATGGAGTCTGGAGTCCGGACGCCTGGGTCCACGTCCTGGTACACTACCAACTATGTGACCCTGGGCGAGGGAGTTAATGAATTTCTTGCCTGTTTCTGTATTTGTAAAATGAGGATCATAACAACGCCTGTGTAGAGGTTGTGATAAAGATCACACAAATTACTGTTTGTAAAAGTGCTCAGAAAAGTGCCCAGCCCACAGTGGATGTCTGGTGAAACCGACCCTCCCCTGGCGCCCGTGGCACTCTCTCGGTGCTCTGGCCTTACAGGTGCCCAGTAGAACTCCTCTCTGTGTTTCAGGACTTGTTTTGAAAGATTAAGTTAGCCTTGGGCATTGGATATGTACATTTTTGAAACCCTCTAAGACTTCTCAAGTGAGTCACTAAGTTTTTATTTTTTCTAATTGTTATGGTTAAAGAAAAACAGACTACTGTTGTCTCCACAGGAAGTGCTGTATGTATCATATCTAGGACATTTCAAGAGACACCGTCAGTCACCACGTTTGTCCTGAGTGCCACAGAGCGCACACAGGCTGGAAACAGCTTTTGCTGTCACTCCTTCGAGATCCTCTGGACCGTCTCTGCACTTCTTTGCGGCCCTGGCCGGCGCTCTGACCTGCTGATGATGCTCTTCATCTGGCCGTCCTTCTCCTCCTGCTGCCTGCGCAGCCGCTCCTCGCTGTCCTCCAGCCGGGCCTTGTACTCCAGCAGCAGCCTCTGCATCTGCCGCTCCTGCACCAGCAGCCGCCGCTCGTACTCCTCCAGCCGCCGGCTGGACACGCGCAGGCGCTCCTTCAGTTTCGTGATTTCTTGTTCGTACTTGCAGGAGACCAGGAGAGAAAAAACAGAGGTATGTTGGTTTGAGAAATTAGGGGTTTATTTTTCTACAGAAGAAACCCTGAGCAACGTAGCTAGATGCTGTCTGAACTGCCATTCCCTGTGCTGTTGCTAATGTTCTTTGAAATTATCAACTGGCGTAAATGTTAAGGGAGCTTTGCCCTACTTCCTAAAATTACATTTGATGTCTTAACTTGGCACCCCGAATCCTATGTATTTACGTATCTCTCACTACATTAAGCTACCACTACTGCAAGCCACACCCAATCTGTGATGGTATCGAATGGGAAGAGAAAAAAGCACTTAGAAGCCTGACATATCACTTAAAATAAGTCAAAAGCCAGTTGTCTACAAGAGCAAAAGCTTTCTGTGTCGTCACCTGTACTGTGGGGTATCTGACATACGTGGCTCATCAGACCACTGTTCCTCCACTCTACTAGACTCAGTCCCTTAGAGAAAAGGCAACATTTCTAGAATGTTAAGCCACTAAACCAATACATAGAATTTTATGGCAGAGGTTATTGCTGTTTTCTCCCTATCAAAAAGTGTAAAATATTCAGGTTTCAAATACTAAACAAAGCCCTGCTTGTCTACAGGGCTTATTAATATTGCCTCTTAGCCCATTTTCATGTTATGGTTCATCTACCCAATTAGGTACTGCTTGCTGGAACACATATGTCTGTATTCTTCCAAAGAAGTTTTACATAAATTCAGTAATCCAATTAGTTACATGGTCCTTTCTTGTATGAAGTTTCTGTGGTTCTGGTTTGAGGACACGGGAATGTCAAATTCTCTAGGTTAGGTGAAAAGCCTAAGCTTTCTTATGGATGGTCTACTTATTTATATTCATTAATAATTAATGATAAAAAATAATTAATGATAAATCCGTATGGTGCTTTGTAAAATGCAATTTATTTTCACATAAAATTATCCCATTTAATTGACAAACAGACAACTGGCTATTGCTTACATAACATCATGGTCCTAAATTATGCTTGTTAATCTAGAAGGTCAGAGATGAGAGTTTTTATGAGCTTTGAAGTGGTAGACTGCATTAACAAGCATAGCGCAGGATCATGCTGATAAGTAAGAAGAAGCTAATTGTCCGGTTGCCATTCAAATGTGATAATGCTATACATGATGTCAAAGTTCTTGTTTGACGATTCCTTTTTTCCCCCACATCAGTGTTTCTTAAAAAACAACCCAAACAATAGATAATGCCCTCTTAAGAATTATAGATAGAGTTAGACATTCTTTATCCATAAAAGGCAAAAATCACCCAAAAAACAAAACAAAAGAAAACCAAATTGTTATCAAAATACAGAAAAGAAGTCTCATCCTAGGGTAATTTTGTCGTTGGTTGAAGACTAACAACCAGTTTACAAAAACACTAAATATTTACCTGAAATGACTAGAAATGAATAGCAGAGTATCCTCTACATTAAGGCATCTATAAAAAAAAATTACAGCTAAGCACCCTCCTCCCCAGCAAGATGGACATTTTCCACATATGTTCACACATACACCACTGACCCATTTTACATAGATGTGTACATGACGGTTAACATGAGAGTAGAGGTGGAGATGGGGGCTGGAAGGACATCGTGTTCTTGGCTAGATGACCCATTCAGTGGCCTCCCACTTCTGGGGACAGTAAGTCGATAAAGACAGACTGGGTTCTACCTTCTCAGCATGCTTGGCTTCCTCTTGATTTTGTTCTGTTTCTTCTACATCCTCTTCATATTGCCCATTGTTCAGAACCCAGGCTGCTGTCCTCTCTACTGGGGACATTGTGGCAGAGTCCACAGGTGACTGAACCTGCATCAGAAATGGTTATTAGCATTTCCCAAAACAGCTCGCCACTTGAGATGTTTCACAAAGAAAGCTGTTCTTGCAAGACATAACTGTGATCCCTCAGTTCTCTAATAAATGTTCTTTGCTCTAAGTAATATTTTATCAGTGCCAAGGCACTGATGGGGAAAGAGAATACACATTTGTATAGGCACAAACTATTCTGAATTTAAATTTGTATATATCATATCCAAGAACCATCCTTTTTCTCCATCTAAAGAAAGTAAAGGCCTTAAAATTGTTAATTTGCCCAATGGTCCAAATACTGGTAGGTACCAAATTATCTACCAAGGTTAAGACGAGGATAGAAAGAAAGAAAGAAAGCATAACTTGATGATTGACCATTCAGGTGAGGAAGCGTCTAGTTTAACTCACAGATAATCTGAAACCAAAAAACTGATTAATGCTAAACAAACCCACCACGTGCCTATTTGTATATCTGAATGCCAAATACTTAGTTTTCATATTACCTATTTGGAGAAAGAGAAGAACAAGTGATATTGGTTATCTTTACAGAACACTGACTTCTTGATGGGTTAAGACCACTCGCGAGTCCACATTTTAGACCAGAAAGTTTCTTGATGAATACAGGATCAAAACAATGAATACCAGATAGCCTACCCACGTTAGGATAGCTAGATAAATTGTCCTTTTCCAATACAGATATACAGAGTGTTAAGAATTCTGGCCTTGGCTGGGTGTGGTGGCTCACGCCTGTAATCCTAGCACTCTGGGAGGCCGAGGCGGGAGGATGTTTTGAGCTCAGGAGTTCCAGACCAGCCTGAGCAAGGGTGAGACTCTGTCTCTACTAAAAATAGAAAGAAATTAGCTGGACAACTAAAAATATATAGAAAAAATGAGCCGGGCATGGTGGCGCATGCCTGTAGTCCCAGCTACTCGGGAGGCTGAGGCAGGAGGATGAGCCCAGGAGTTTGAGGTTGCTGTGAGCTAGGCTGACGCCACGGCACTCCAGCCCAGGCAATAGAGCGAGACTCTGTCTCAAAAAAAAAAAAAAAAGAATTCTGGCCTAGAGTAGCCATTCTGCCACTTAGTAGTTAAATCACTTAATCTCTTAATACTATTCTCCTAATCTACTGAAGAGAGATACCATCACCATCGCCACCACCCGTCCTGACTGTGGAATAAGACAATGCGTGTGAAAGCTCTCTGGAAACTTCCGAGTGCTACAGAGAGGTCAGATGTCAGCCACTACTATATTTATGTTTTGAAAACTGGCCCTGGACATTACAGTTCTCATGGGCTCCTGAACGTTGGTGCGTTCTCCACAAACAATGGTGGAAATACATAACAATTTTTTTTCTCTGTCCCCGCTGTCCCACCTGACAGAGAGCGAGCTAACAAAACTTAATAGAAACTTTATAACTAAAATGCATGGATTCGTATTTTTAGGACCAATATTCCATAATTTCATAATCGAAGGACATTTTCTCTCCCATGTAGAGCTGTACACCTTAAGAATCTTTATGTCACTCTGGAATAGAACTCAGCTAAACTCCAAACAAATATTTTAAAAGAAAGGGTACTTTGATGATCTTGAGAGTTAGAAGGACTCGATAGAAAAACTGGTTGCAGAGACTAAAAGGTTATCAGAGATGCGTTGGGAGAAACTTTAAAACTTATACATGCGAAAGTATCACGAGGGTATTTCTTAAAGGTTTGAAGAAAACTCTGGTTTAGTGGATTTATAAACAGATTATAGATATGTACCAATAAAAATGGCTTCATGCCTAAGGATGGATGTGTGTAGTTTATATATATAGACGCACATAAACACAAGCAACTGTGAATGAGTGAACTTCTAGAAATTCCTTCTATAAAGCCATTTTCTACACTGGATCAAGAAACATGTAAATATGTCTTAACTTAGTACTTAAAAGTCTGTCTCTATTTCCACCATAGTATGTAGGTGTGTTTCATACATTTCATTTGTGTATCCCTTTCATTAGTTTGTCATACCTGCCTTTATCGCTGATATATTTACTTACTATCTTTTTTTTTTTGAGACAAAGTCTCACTCTGTTGCCTGGGCTAGAGTGCCGTGGCGTCAGCCTAGCTCACAGCAACCTCAAA
>CAUYSK010118789.1:0-18033 GCA_963575035.1 Avahi laniger | reverse complement strand
TCATCTTTTGAAAGAACCAACTTTTTGTTTCATTGATCTTCTATATTATTTTCTTTATTTTCGAGTTAATTTAATTTTGCTCTGACCTTAGTTATTTCTTTTCTTCTGCTGGATTTGGGATTGGTTTGCTCTTCATTTTCTATTTCTTTAAGATGAGTTATTAGATTATTAATTTGTGATATTTCTGTCTTTTTGATATGAGCATTTAGGGCTATGAATTTTCCCCTTAGGACTTCTTTTTCTGTATCCCATAGATTTTGATAGCTTGTGTCCCCTTTGTCATTCAGTTTGAGGAATTTTTTGATTTCCATCTTAACTTTATTATTGATCCAGTAATTGTTCAGCAGTAGAGTATCTTTCTAAGACCTGAAGATTTAGGGGAAAAAAGGATGAGATCTAGTTCCTCTTTTCAAATTTTCCATAATTTAACATATCCTTAATTGTAATAGTAGTTAATAGCTCTGGCTATTAACTGGCTGTTAACATACTGGCTATTTGACCTTCTGCATGTTAGTTAATGTCTTTGTGCCTTTTTTTCTGCCTGTGTGTGTGTATGGTGTGTACTAGTTTATTATGGAAAATTTCAAACACAGAAGTCCAGAGAATGGTCTAATGAATCCACCATGGATCTATCAACCAGATTCAGCATTTATAATATCAACTCATAGTCAAATGTGGTTCTTGTCTAAATGACCTCCCTTTCCCCTTTACCCCTCAACTATTGGATTCTTTTAAAATCAACCCTGGACATATTATTTTCATCTGTCAACACTTCCTTAGGTACCTCTAAAATTTAACATAACCATAGCACCATCATCATCATACACCAAAAATTAATTCTTTAATTTTATTAACTATTCAATCAGTGTTTAAATGTTCTTGATTGTATCATATCAAAATTATCTGTTTAGACAATTTTTCTTTTTTCAAATCCAAATCAGGATTCAGACAAGGTTTACACCTTGCAGTTGATTGATGTGTCTCTTAAGTCTCTTTTAATGTACAAGTTCAGCTCCCTCTCCCCACCTCCTACCCTTGCAATTTATTTGTTGGAGAAAGTAGATTGTTCTATAAAATTGCCATCCTGGTTTTTGATGATTACACCTATGGTATCACTTAATAAGTCACTCTGTCCTCTGGTTGTTTTGGAAAGTTGAGTCAAGTCTCTTCTCCTGCCTCAAGAACGCTTCATAGGTCATGGGGGTGCTGTGTGCTTCCTGTGGCACAGAATGCCTGTGCTCTGTGTTCGTGATGCTGCACTTGATCAGCGGGCTTAAGTACTGTCAGCCTGACCCATCCATTGCTAAGAGTTCCTTATCAGCCTTTCGCCCCATGGCTTTAGTAGCCCTTGACCCATTATTTCAGTAGATGTTGGAAAGTGTAAGTTGTCTAATCTACCACTCCTTCTATGTGCGTTTCCTGGAACTCTTCTATGCTGGAAACTTTCCTTGATCTATTGTACGGTTATACTGAGAAACAGCTCACACCTGGCTGGCAGGAAAAATGCTTGTTTTCTCCCCCTTTATTTACCAGGGTTCCCCAAAGTAGACCAGTGAAGATTCTTTATTTGGTTTGTTTGGTTTTAGTATTATGTTTTAGTATTACAGTATTCCCCCGCTTATCCACGGTTTTGCTTTTTACATTACAGTTACCCACATTAATCCTCAGCCTGAAATATTAAATGAGAATTTGGAGAAATAAATCATTCATGAGTTTTGCATTGTGTACCATTCTGAGTAGTGTGATGCAATCTTGCTCCATCCAGCTCCCTCCCGAGCAGTGGTGAATCATCCCTTTCTCCAGCAGGTCTGCGCTGTCCACGCCTCCAGCCCCCATCACGAGTCACTCAGGAGCTGTCCTGCTATCACATGAAAAAAACAGTACATACAGGATTCGGTACTATCTGTGTTTCAAGTATCCACTAGGGGTCTTCGCACATATACCCCTCGGATAAGGGGGGACTATTGTATAATGGATGTATATTAACACATTTGTTTTTCAATCTATTGTCTTTTTCGTTTTTTTTTTTTTTTTGAGGTTCAATTCAAAATATGTTATCTTTGAGGGGGAGGGGATAAGGGCAACATACGTAACGTAAACATCTGTACCCCCATAATATGCTGAAAAAAAAAATATGTTGTCTTTGGCTCCCGAGTCCTTCTGAAATAATTTCAGGCATCTCACAGCTCTCTTGGTTTCTGGCACTGCAGGGCGCTCCTGATTCACCCCGTGTTCTGTCTGCCCCGGACCATGGATTTGGCATTTCTCCCATTTCTCCCCAAGGCCTCGGTTCTTCTTAGGAGAAAATGGCATCCAAAGCTTTAGCCCAAGCTAGGTGCTGGGGATACCTGGTAATACAGGGCTGGTCTTTGTCTCTTGGCCTTTTCAGTGGGCAGAGATGGAAAATATGCTTGTTTATTAAGAAAAAATACACCATGAGTTTGTACCTCTATTATCAATTTAAATTTACAGTCACATGATTTTTACTTAATTTCTTTGATTTTTACATTTGAATTTCTTTTATGCTGAACAATCTTGGTTTCTAATTTTATTAACATAATTACCTATTTGCTTTAATTTTTCCAGCTTTATAGAAGTATGATTGACAAATAAAAATTGCATATATTTAGGGTGTACAATGGGATGTTTTGATCTATGTATATATTGTGAAATGATTAGTACAATCAAGCTAATTAACACATCCATCACCTCACATAGTTACCTAATTTTCAGGTGTGTGATGAGAACACGAGATCCACTCCCTTAACAAATTTCAAGAACATGATATTATTAACTATAGTCACCATATTATATATTAGGTCTCTAGTAATGCTTTAATTTTAATCATGTTATGTATATGTATGTGTGTGATTAATCATACATATATGTATTTTTGTCTGTGTGTCAGAATAATACCACCATAATCATTTGCATATATGTGATTAATCATATAGATATATGTATGTGTTAGAGTGAGAGAGAAAAACGATACCACAATTATTACTGAAACCGTTTTTCCCTTATAATGTATCCCTTTGAGGATATGCAATCAAATTACTGTGTTTTAAAGCCACTTAAAATAATTTCTCTCTGTGTGGTTAAGCCACCAATCAATACCCATTAGATTGATTTGTTTTACTTGACTTTCATTTTAGGGATTGCTTTTAGATAAGAGAGAATTTGTTTTATTTTTGTTTTATAATGTGAAACTTAAGAAAAAGGAAAATTCAGCTTATACCCCTTCCTGTGGACCTGTTTCCTTATTTGCCCCATGGATAACCTTTTATTCTTAATGCCCTGGTTTGTCCTTTTAATGATTATTTATGAAATAAGCAAATGTGTATATACATTCCTACAATGCTCATTTCTTACATAAAATGTGAATACTGTATTCACTGTTCTATACCTTGCTTTTTCACCTGACAATATGTTCTGGAAATCACTCCATGGCAGCGTATAAAGATATTTCCCTTTTTAAAACAGTTGCATCGTCCTCCGTGGTATAGACATCCCATGTTTATTAAATCAGTTGTCTACCAATGAATGCTTGGGTGGTTTCCAATCCTCTGCTTTCTCAAATAGGGGCTGCAGTTAATAGCTTTGTATATATGTCTTTTTAGAACAATTTTTTGCTGCCATATCTTTTGGATAGATTCCCAGAAGAGGGAATGCTAGATCAAAGAGTAGATGTATAGGTAATTGTGTTCTACATTGCTAAATTCCACATACCATTTTGTTTTCCAACCAGCAATGTACGAACATGCTTCTTCCCCCACAACAACACCAACAGATTATTTTTGTCACCCTAATAAGTGGGCAATAGTATCTCCTTTACCACAAAATGTCAGATTGTCAGAGCGACTCAGACAAACCATAGATCTTACTGAATGCCAGGCTACACTAATGATTCAAAAAATAAAGTAGCAACAAAGACACAGCGTGGTTCTCTGGAGTGACCCCCAACCCATCAGAAGCAGCTTCCAGAAAATAATCCTCTCTTTCATATTGGAACATGTCAGAGTAAGAAGAATACTAACAACGTGTGTGACACAAGTCAGCTCAGAGGAAGCTGCCTAGTTTTTATGCTCTGTTAGTCATGCAGAGAAAGGCTCTATGCAACCCAACTTCCATTCTGCAGTGAACTCTGTTCCACACATTCATCAATTCTAGGATTGTTTATGATAAGCAATCTAGACAAACCAAGTGTATTCTGGTAAAGGCATTATCAATTTAAAAGGAGATCTGTTTGATGTAAATCCTGCCCAAAGCGAGAGAGAGGGAGTCACAATCTGATATTGATTCTTTCCTTCCCAGGTGATTTTAACTAGCACCATTTTTATGAGTCAAGGTTGAACACCTTATATCATGTTTAAGGTCTATTTGCATTTTTTCCTATGAACCATCTGTTCATATCCATTGCTTATTTTTCTGGTAGGATTGTTGAATTATTCTTTTAGAGCCTCTTTCTGTCTTAAGGGTATTAATCCTTCAGTATAAATTGCACGTGTTTTTTCATATTTTGTAATTTATATATATTTTTTGCTAATAGTGCAAAAGTTTATTTTTAAGTAGTTAAATTTGCTAGTCATTTCCTTTTTTGCACCCAAATCTGCAATTATAATTAGGAAAACTTTCTACATACTCAAGTTATACAGACATTCATCAATGTTTTCTTTTAATATTTGTATTGTTTCATTTTTTTTCAACACATGTAAATCTTTGACCATTTGGAAATCATCACTGTGTACAGTGTGAGAATTATATCTAACTTCATATTTTTCCATACAACAATCTAGTTATTTGAACATCACTTATTAAAATGTCTGTCTTTGAGTAGCAATTCTAAATTTTTTGTATCTAAATTTGCCTTTACAATTGGATCTATTTCTGGATTTCTCTTCTAATTCATTGTTCTCTATATCCATGCGAGTACCAGTATCACAGCATTTTATTTTAGAGGCTTTATATATACTTTAATATCTGGTAGGACTATTCTCCATTGTACCATTATTCTTTTTTTTTAAGGGTTCTCCTGACTATTTTTGCTTTTTTATTGAGCCAAAAAACCCTTACAATAAACTTGCCTAGTTCCAAAAAAATGCTTTCGTATTTTTACTGGGATGCTGTTAAATTTATAAATTAAATGACAAGAGAATTGACATTTTTATGATACCATTTTCTTCTTATGACACTGTCTTTTTTTTTGTTCAGGTTAGTTTTTCATGTCCCTTGGCAGCATTTTACAGTTTTCTTGATAGTTCTTGAACATTTCTTGTTAAGTTTACACCGAGGTGTTATATTCATTTTTATTTTCCTTCTCTGCCGCTGCATCTTCTACAGTTTATTGTCTGGTGTAGAGTAAGTCCTCACTTAACATCATGGGTAGGTTCTCGGAAGCTGTGATTTTCAGTGAAACAATGCACAATGAAACCAATTTGACCACAGACTGATTTATAGAAACAAGAGTTGGGTTCCCATGGCACACTTCTGGTCACAACCAATCACCAGGTTTCTAAAGAAAGACCAAAACACTTCTAATATTAAACACTGAAATAAACAGGAGCTGTATGTCCATTTAAAAAAGATTAATAAAGAAAGCAAGAATTATTTACCTGCCTATTCCAGATCAGGGTGGGAGGTGGGTGAGGAGAGTGAAACCCCTCCCAGCAGCTCAGGGCGCGGAGGGAACCAGCCCCTCCAGTTCTCCATCCCACGGCAGGGTGCGCTCACACACACCCACACTCGCTCACACTGGGACCATGTAGACACGTCAATTCACCTAACATGCACAGCTTTAGGATGCGGAGGAAACTGGAGTACCCAGAGAAAACGCGCATAGACACGGAGAGAACGTGCACACTCCACACAGATGGCGGCCCCAGCCGGGAATCGATTTTTTCTTATTCGCGTCAACATTGTAACGAAACGAGATTGAATGAAACGACATTATCTGAGGTCCTGCTATACATGTAAAGGATATTGGTGTTAGTATGTTGATTTTACACCTGCCATTTTATTATATTATTTTATTGTTTGTAGAAATTTTCCACTGTTTTGTTTAGGTTTTACAGATATGTAACTGTGTCATGTGAAAATAAGAATAGTTTTACTTCTCTTTTCTAATTCTTATGACTCTAATTAACTCTAATTACTTTTTCTTATTGTGCCAGTTTCTTAAACTGTAAGATGAAAACAGTAATTTTACCTATTTTATAATTTTGTTGTGTGCATTAAATGATATAAAATATGTGAAATGCTTATAGCAGTGCCTGGAATGTAATATGCCTCTAATCAATATTGCATAATTGTTTGAAGATATATACATATATATCATATATATGTTTATATATGAATTTATGTGTTTGATAAAATAAACTCTCTGGAGTTAAGCAATTCTTTCTAGTATCAAGCATTTGCACACCTGCAATTTGGAATACACACATTGAAATATCTTTCTGAAGAGATTAGTATTTGTAAAACTTTGGTCATGTATGTGTCACCTTCCCAATTTTTGCCATATCTGTGTATCATATCATTTCTATTCTTATTTATTGGATATTTTTCTTTAAAGGGAAAAACTCTCTTTTTTCCTTCAAATATGTATATAAATATATATTCAAATATTATATAGAAATAAAGACATACATATATATATATGATGTCACTGGCTTAAATAGAGAAGCAATGTTTTGTTTCTTAATTACAACTGGAATATAAACTCTGCAAAGGTGGGATCTTTGGCTTTCACTTTTTTCTTGAGGGAGGGTCTTGCTATGTTGCCCAGGTTGATCTAAAACTCCTAAGCTTAAGCAATCCTCCCACCTCAGCTTTCCAAATAGCTAGGATTAAAGGTGCGTACCACTGCACCCAAAGATGGGATCCTCAGTCTTATTCACTGCTCGATAAATATTTGTGGGATTCATTACTTGATTCAGTTACTTGTCATCCTCTCTTTCCTGGTGCCATGCTTTATGGGTGAAGTGGAAACTGCCACAATATGTTTCACTACTGTGGTTGTGGTTAGTGGGTATTCCATGGAGAAAATGGCAGAGTTGGGAAAATTTGGGTCACTGCTAGAAAATTCATAAAGAAACAAAGAATCCCATTTGTCATAGCTACTTGTGTTTTTAAGAGCTTGTTCCTCAGACTATTTGGCTTTGTTACTGGGCCACGTCCTCATTCACATTGTTTCCTTGCTTCTAGAAGTTTCTGTGTAGATGAACTTGAGTCATGAGGTTTTACATTTTTGCAGAGGGTAGTGCTGATGCTATCACAATATAACTGGAAATTTAGAAATGTGGCGTAAAATCCAGCTAGGGTATATTTGGCTCTGGTTGGATCTGCAATTTATATAACCAGCAATAACTCAGTCCCAAATGCTGAGCGTTGCCTATAATTAGAAAGGCCTACTTTTATAATTGATGGTTAAAATTATTGGAACCAGTGCTTAATGGGCTTACTTAAGATATTCTTATAATCAAGAATGTCTAGGCAGCCTGTTTACACCTTTTGAAGTAAGATTCACAAAAATTGTCTCCAAGAAAATAAGGTCACTTTAAAAAGCATGATTCTCTTATGTTCTACTTTGTTAAATGACATAGTTTGTAAGTTTTCGAAGAGCCATCTGCATTCTATAATTAGAGTAGTGTATTTTTCTTCCAAGCATTTGATAAATTAAGGATCCCAAGGTCTCAAACATAACTTTTCACAGCATGTGCATGATGCTAGAAGCTTCTGTGTATATCAATTCAAGATTGGGATAGGCCATTAGTAAGAAAGACAAGATCAAAAGGAAAAAAAAGAACTAGACTTGGGGCAATACTTGAGTTAAAGTCGGGGCTCAGCCATGCACTCACTTGGTGAATTCTCTGAACCCCACTGTGCCTTCATTTCTCTGAAAAATGGAAATAATAGAACAGGAATGGAAGAAAGTATCTGGAAGGAGAGTAATTCAGTTCAACAACTATGTTCCTGAGTATCTGTCATGTGTCCGGTCCTCCCTAAGTGTAAAATAAATGGAGAAAAATAGGATGGACACCTTGCCTTCAGGGAGTTTATAGTCTATTCTGTAAAAAAGGAAAATAGCAATAATTGCATTATGACATATGGAGAGGGAGAGAGTGTCAAAATGTAAAATAAACTTGGGTGAGCGACCAAAAAATAAGTTGATAAGATAACTATTTCTTCATTTATTTATTCAACAGATATTGACTGGCACTTCTTATGTGCCAGAGGCTAAAGAGACTGGAGATTCACTACTGAACAAAATAAAAAATGCCTGTTTTCATGGCTGCTCACCATTTCGTGTACATCATGGGGAGGTGTGAGGGCTACGAAAAAATATATAGTCAGAATAGAAACCAGAGAATGAGGTGAGGGTAGAAGAATGAGGGCCCTGTGATGAGGTGGTGCTTCAGCCAAGGCTTTTAGGAGGTCAAGAGTGAGCCGTGTGCCAGAATTGTGTTCTAGGAAGATGGGAGAGTGTTGCAGGCAGATAAAAGTGTGTTCCAGGCAGGTGGAATTGTGACCTAGAAGCCCTGAGGTGGGAGTGTACCTGGAGAATAGCCACAAATGAGAACCGAGCATCAGTATTTCAGGGCACAGATTGTACTCTGTGTGGAGTAGGGGCCATTAGGTGATTTATACAAAGAGTCACATGATCTGATTTATGAATTTTGCAAATCACTCTGGCTCCTGTGTGAGGCAAGGAGAGAAGGTGAGAGAACTGGACAGATGAAAGATGCCATGGCTCCCAGAGGAAAGGACGTTTTACATCAGCATGTACTGCAGTGGCTGGGGAGAGGCCATGAGAAGCTAGGACAATGCTGAGCCACCAGTGGCTTGTGGAAACTGGGATAGGGAAGAAAGTAAAACTCTCCTTCAGTGTTCTACAGAACATCCCTGATACTAAGGGATAGGGAGGGCAGATCATAAGGAGGTAGGTTGAGGAAATAGGGGCATGTCTGGTAAACGTGTAATTGGTTTTCTAAGAGCACTAATTTTAGAAGGGGTGAAGGAAAAGGAGGTAGAGAAACACAGACTAGTACGGCAATAAAAAAAATATTTACAGGATAGCTGGCCCAAAGGGCTTCCATTCTCAGTAGATACAATACATAACTCCTATGGAACCGCTAATGGACATAAATTGAAAGTCAGTTTCCAATGCAGCCATGGAGTCTGTGAAGGTAACCTTTTAGTAAATGGTAATTAAACAATTCTTCTTTAGGATCTTTCCTACCATACACAAATCCATCAACATGACAATCCCATTTTCAGAAATTTATTATCTAAAATAATTAATTAGGTGTGCAAAGATTTAATTACAAATATATGTAATATAGCACCATTTATAACAATTTAATTTTATAGAGTCAAAGAGTCTAGCAGTATATCTTGTTAAATATATTATAGTATGTCCTCACAATATACACATTATCTCTTGTTGTACAATGATATTAAATAATATGGGAAATATTTGTAATAAATTATTAAGTGAACAATGCAAGTTAGAAACAACAGTTTCATATTATCTCATTTATATATAAGGGTCTTTATATCTCATACCTGAGATTTCTTTATCTGAGCCCTGTGGTTGAGGAAAAATTAAAAGTTATATATTGTACTTTAATATACTATAAAAGTATAGATTAATAAACCAGTGACTTCAAAAAGTAGTCCTTGCTTAAATATTACTCCCCACTCAACCAGTGCATATCCCAATAGTGTCCTAGTTGATGAAAAGTTGAGTTTTGGAAGTAATAAATACGAAGAGACTTTAAAAAATTCATGGAAAAGTAATTAAAGATAAAAATACAAAGTATAAACTTTATTTTTCAACATAAGCTCCATTAAGTTCAAGAAAATTTTGTATGCTATAATACCAGCCATTTGGCCCATCCCTAAAGAGCTGAGGGTTCTGGGAATTTAACCATATCAATGCAGTCTTTTTTATATTATTAACTGAAGAAAAATGGATGCCCTTTAGAGATTTTTTTTAGAATCAGGAAACAAAAAGAAGTCAGATCAGGACTGCAAGGTGGATGGCTAATGGTTTCTCACGGAATCTCTCAAAAAATTGCCCTTGTTTGATGAGAGGAATGAGCAGGAGCATTGTGATGGAGAAGGACTCTCTGGTGAAGCTTTCCTGGGTGTTTTTCTGCTAAAGCTTTGGCTAACTTTCTCAAAACACTCTCATTCTAAGCATATGTTATTATTTGGCCCTCCAGAAAGGTAACAAACAAATGCCTTACAGAGCTCCCAAAAAACTGTTTCTGTGACCTTTGCTCTTGACTGGTCCACTTTTGCTTTTCCTGGACCACTTCCAGCTCTTGGTAGCCATTGCTTTGATTGTGCTTTATCTTCAGGATTGTCCTGGTAAAGTCATGTTTCATCTCCTGATGCAATTATTTCAAGAAATGTTTCAGGATCTTGATCCCACTTATTTAAAATTTTCATTGAAAGCTCTGCTCTTGTCTTCAGCTGATTTGGGTGCAATAGTTTTGGCATCCATCAAGTGGAAGTTTGCTCAACTTTAATTTTCCAGTAAGAATGATGCAAGCAATTAAGATGTCTATGGTGTTGGTTATTGTTTGTGCTGTTAATCATCAGTCCTTTTCAATTAAGGCATGAAAAAATACTTTTTTTCCTTGAAAATTGATGTGGATGATCTGCCGTTGCAGGTTTCATCTTGAAAATCATCTCATCTCTTTTTAAAATGAGCTATTTGTAAACTGCTGATATCTTTGGGACATTGTCCCCATAAACTTTTCATAAAACATAGATGATTTCACTGTTCTTCTACCCAAATTAACCATAAATTTGATTTTTATTCTTGTTTCAATTTTAGCGTAATTGCTCTTACAGGGGCTCCTTTCAAACTGATGTCTTATCATTCTTGGTGCCTCAAACCAGATCCTATTCAGACATATTACAAGTTAGTATGAGTTTATTTTGGTGCAAAAACATTTTGAAATCCATATATAGTTTTTTTTATAATATACATTTTCCATGAACTTTTTGAAGACTGCTTGTATCTAAAGATGATTAGAAAAATGACCAAAGATGTTTATTGGTTATTGTAAACCATAAAAGGGTCTGTTATTCAACAATTTCAGTCCCAGAACAGGGTTCTCCATATATTCCATCTTTTTTAATGTATGTGGTTTTTTAATGGACACTCTAACAAAGGTTCTTTCTGGATCTGCCTCATCCATGGGTTTTATCAATGCTCTAGGACCAGGGAAAGGCAGAAGAGTGGAGATGGATCTTTGGGTGAGGGAAGAGCAAGATGGATATAAAGCGAGCAGTAGCAGCCTTGGATTGTGATTAGGATTCAAATCTTTACCATCCTCTGGGCCTCCCTTTCCTCATCCATTCAGAGATGTAGTATAATATGGGAATTTAGAGCCAGACCCTGGATTCAGACTTTAAATTCTAATTAATCAAATGCCCTTGGGCTGTTACTTATTCTCTTTACTCATCTACATAATGGAGTCCAATAATTTATCCGTTTCCTAGAATGGATATGAGTCTTCATTGAGATCGAATGTGTGAGGTGCTTGGACAAGGGCTGGGAACATATTAGGCTCTGATTTTATATTAGTTATTGTCTATACCACCACCAAAACTAACACCATTATCTTTATCATCATCCCCACCACCACCATCCTCACCATCCAATCAATGATAGTAAGTGATAATGTCTACTTTCAAAATCAGTCCCTCTAAATTATTTTCATTGTTTGATTTGCTTTAAAAATCATACCAAAGCTCATTAGGTGGGTTATAATATCTAATAATCTAGTAGCATCTTTCTGTATTATAATACCATCACTATGAAACATTTATCATTCACTAGCTATCATTACTTAATAGCTAAAATGATAATATTGAAATTTGGCCTGCTCCATTATTCCATTTCCATCTTTTAGCTAAAATCCCTGAATTTAGGTGTTTCATTTTTCAGAGTATTTGAGAATAAACCCGTAGGGTTATATGGATTTAAAGTCATAAATGAGACCATATAAAAATTTTATCTTCCCTGTTTGACCCTGTAAAATCTTATATGCCTGTCCTCAAACATTAAGGGAAATTGATGTTTATAATACCTTATTAGGGCTGAAGTTGCCTGCCTAATAATTCTTCAATACTTTCTTTCTTACTAAAACATGATTTTGATGAGGAAAACAACATGCCCAGCTAAAAGTCTATGTTTTCCTTCATCCACTGAATATAGGGCTTGCCATATGACAAGTTCAGGCCAGTGAGATATAAAGAGATATAAAGGGAAGTTAACTTGGTGGGACTTCCTGAGAAACACCTAAAGAGGTTAACTCACAGGTACTCTTGCCCTTCCTTCTTTTTCCTGGCTAGAATGTAGATGCAAAGGCTGAAACAGCAGCAGCCATATAGCTATTATGAAGCAATCTTGAAAATGAAGCCACACATTAGGAATAGCAAAACTGAACAATAGGAGACTGAGACATCAGAGCCATCAGAGATATTTAAACTGCCTACCTTCAGGTCTTAAGTTAAATAAAGGAAAAATAAGCCCTTATTTTTAACCTACACATTTCTCCTTGCCTGTCTTACCTTTTCCCTATATGATACACTTACTAACGTAAGCTATAAGAATTTGCCTTTTGTTCTATGTGGTAGGTTAATGCAAACATACTGTTTTTTTGTAATAATCTTTTTCTTATTCTTATAATCAACAAATTAATGAACTTATGTTAATAAACACATACTCCCTGGAAGAACTGTGATAAACATTGTGAGGAATGCAATGATTCTTTCAGATTGCTTATGAACTGGTAACAAACTGCTTATAAACTGAACATTTGCAATCCAGTGTGTAGTTTCATTATATTACTATGTCAGCATCCAAAGCCTGACTATTGCCGAAAAGTTGTTATAGAAAAGACCTAGCCAGATTTCCTCTAGGATATTAAAGTTATATATTATCTGCACTTAATATTTAGTAAGAATCAAGACTAAAATATGTATCTCACAGGGCATCATGACTTTTAAAAACCCCTCCTACACATGAAAAAAAGCTATTTTCAAACGATAAGGAAAGTGCATTTTAGATGATTGCTCTAAAACTAGTCATTTCCTGTGGAATATATTACTATACACAGGAAATGTCATTTTGAACCATAAATGTCTGTGAAAAAGCCCATATTCTCAAAGAAATTCATTTATCCCACAACTCAGCAATATAAGTTTATTTTTCTACATGTTTCGTGGGCTTTTCTGAGCCATGGCAGTGCTCTTCTATCCCCGTGTGTCTTTGGCTTCCATAAGGAGCCTGAGTCTGCAGACATGGATGTCAAAGGAATGCATATGATTAGAAATAACCTCATCTCCAGGGAATTCTCTGCTAAATTCACAAGTATCTTTAAAGCTGATAGAATTCCCTCAATACTATATTTATTTAATTTAAAAATTACAAAAACAGTTAAGATATAATATTGTTCACAAACCACTGGATTTCTACAAATGAACTTGGATTTGGGAAAGGCCTAAGTATTATTATTTTTTGTAGCACAGTCCTGCGTTGAGACATTTAATGACTATAAACCTTTGGTTCTTTGATACCCTTATAAGCATAATTCATTCATTCCTTCATTCAACAATGTAACTAGATTCTGATCCCTCTTTCAGGTCTGGAGAAAGATGGTTTGCTGGTGATGGTTCCGTAGCTCAGCATCAGGGATTCAGGTCAGCTTCTAGGTCAGAGGTCCCCAGGAGATTTTTGCTGACTTCTTTTTGGCCACACCTGGGTTACATGACCTCCCTGGATTGGGGCTGCTCCTCTCTTTCCTGAAAAATCTCTGCCAGACATTTGAATAAAATTGAGGTTCTGTATCTTAGTCCATTCAGGCTGTTATAACAAAATACCATAAACTGGATGGCTTATAAACAATGAACATTTATTTCTCACAGTTCTGGAAACCGGGAAGTCCAAGATCAAGGCACCGGCCAGTGTGGCATCTGGTGAGGGCCTGTTTCCCGGTTCATAGACGTGGTCTTCCTGCTGCGTCCTCCCGTGGGGGAAGAGGCGAGGGAGTCTCTGGAGTCTCTTTCATAAGGACATTCACCCCATTCGTAAGGTCCCCATCCTCATGGCCTAATCACCTCCTAAAGGTCTCATCTCCTAGTACCATCACACTGGTTTCAATGTATGAATTTTGAATATTAACTTACGCATATATGAATGTGAATGAATAATGAATAGCAGTCAAACCACAGCACTCAGTGACTGATGAAAAAAGTAGTTGGCCTTGGGCCGGCATACTTCTACCCCCTGTTCCTCTCTGGCATTTAGACAAGGATTCTGCACGAGAAGGGGGAGCTGGCGTACCGTCATCACTAGAGCAAGGAGTGGCTTTCTATTAATAGGTTATTACTGGGGTCACAATGAGGAAGATTCTGCTGTTTACACCAGCTTGGTCCGAAGATGGATGCAGAGCCTGCCAATTAATTTGACAAAAAGCTCCACTTCAGTGAACTTTAAATAAAGAACGCCAAAGAGGACATGTGGGAATTATTTTGTCATCTGACTCAAGCCTGGCCTGTTCCTGAGTCACTGAACAGAACAGGGAGAAGGTCTTTTTGGCATATGCTGTCAACGGCCCGAAAGCAGAAGGTAGCAGAGAGAAAGCTGGTTGTGTGCCTGGAACCTGTCACAAAAATCCCAGACAAGCAAAATGAATGCTACGCTTCTCAGTGGGTGACGCAGCCCAGCGCTTGCGTAGCCTGTTTGCTTGCAGATTTAGTCAGCGCTATTTTCCCCCTTTCAGTGGTATTCACCATGTCGACAGTAATTCGTAGGTTTTTAAGCTCTGCATATGTTCCTGCTGAAATAATTCTCCTCTTTTGCTTCCCCGAGGCCTTGCTCGAGAAACCACCTGAGCTAAGCACAAAAAAATAAAGAAGTTGTTCATTAATCAGAAAACATCTTTGGAAAATTCACCAGGATTTTGCACATGAAGCACTGTCCCTATGGAAATAACGGCGGTGACGTTAGGAAATTTATGGTTATGAATTGGAATCATAATCATGTAATAGTTTTCATTGAGAATGATTTTACATTATTAGGTCTGTCTTATACATTTTAAATGTTTTTTAAAAAACATCTTTTTTTTTATTTGCCAAATACAGGACATTTATCACACAGAGAGTCTATTATTGCAATTTATTAGAAGTCCTCAGTGTACCTAGAACTAGAAATGTTGTTTTAATATGGACAGCTGTGTGTGTTTGTGTGTTTTTGTATGTGTATAGGTGTATTCGTACATAGGAAATCTTAAAGACACATCAAGGATGGATCTTTGCAGGCAAATGGTTCAAATATTGGCCGAAATAATAATATACTTCAACTAGATAGTTATTGTAGGTCTATCTGGTGGAGGCTGATGCTTGAGTGTGGCTCTGGAGTCAGGTGCTGTGGTTCCAATTCTTACCTTGTCACTTGACCTCAGGAAAGTTACTTAATTTCTCTGAGTAACTTTCAGAGTTTGTAATAGCAAAAAATTGAGTTTGTAATAGCAAAAAATATTAGTAATAATAATAACAGCTTTAGTAATGATGGCAATGATGGTGATAATCCTACCTAATGGTTACTGAGAAGTAGTTGTAAGCACTTCTCATGTAGTCGCACATTTAATATTTTTTCCAGCTTTGTCGAGATATAATTGACAAATAAAAATTGTGTGTATTTGAGGTATACAACTTGATGTTTTGACAGATGAATACACTGTTAAATGATTATTACGATCAAGCTAATTAACATATCTGTCACCTCACAGAGTTACCATTTTCCTTTTCTTTTTTTCTTTTTCTTTTTACAGTGAGAATACTTAAAATCCACCCTCTTAGCAAACATCAAGTAGGTGACACGGTACTGTCAGCTACAGCCACCGTGTTGCACATCAGGTCTCCAGAGCTCATTCGTCTCCCATAACTGAAACTCTGTACCCCTCAACCAACCTCTCCGGGTTCCCTCCCTCCTCCTCCCCCAGCAACCACCCCGCTACTCTCTAGTGCTAGGAGTTCGGCTTTCTTAGACTCCACACACGAGCGAGATTGTGCAGTGTTTGTCTTTCTGTGTCTCAGCATGATGTCCTCCAGGTTCATCCACGTTGCTGCAAATGGCGGCACTTCCTTCTTTTTGAAGCTCACTCATGTAATATTATTAATAATTATAAGGGTTTGGGAGGCTGAAATGCAATGTCATGTGCCTAGTGCAGTACTTCAAACATTGCAAATATTTTTAAAGTATGCATTAGCCAAACTAAAAATCGAATGACTTGGGCAAGCACGTCAAAATGAATGGACCAATTATGTGTCTAGATCCAGCCAAAGAGCTCCAGTCTGTATTAGTTATTTAATTTTAGGGGCAATGCCAAGGCCTTCTGGGCCAATGATTTTCAAAGTATCATCCTACCATGCCAGAACTCACAAAACGTATAACGGCAAAGAATCTCTTGTCCGGATTCTTTTAAACTAGACCTTGAAAGACTTCCACGTGTTTGAATGTAGATCTGGCTATTTCTAGCTAGAACCTCAAGAGTTTAATTAAATATTTGCACAACAGACTTTTTTTTTTTTTTTCACAGAGTGTTTTGGGAGGAGAATTTTACCACCTGCTGCAATACCAGATTGGCTCGTCACCCAGTCAGCGTTTTCCTTTTCCATGTCTGGCTCACAGCAGCTCTGAGCCAGGCCAGGCTGAGGACACCCGGCCCTCCCCACGTGCAAGGTTTAGATGGGCTTCTTGTGCCTCCTGGCTTCAGCTGAGTTGCTAAGCCCGTCCCGGATGACATTTTAATAATGGACACAGAAAACTGGCTACCACCATTCATTCATTCCCTCACTCATTCATTCTCCAAAGAGCACCAAAAGAGATCTTAGAAGAAAATAAGTCAGATCCCACTTCTTACATGTTTAAAAGCTTCAGCACTTTCTCATGACACCCAGAAGAAAAGCCTCGCCCCTCACCTGAGGCCCTGAAGCTCAGCCTGGTCCTGCCTCGCCTGGCTCTACCTTCACCTTATGTCGGGCTTCCTGTCTTGCCATTTCAGCTGCGCCTGACTCTGCTTTTCACTGAACCGGTCAAACTAGCCCCAGCGCCTCGACTCTGCCCAGCGTGCTCTTCTCCACCTTTTCCACGAGTGGCTTAGCTCGGCTATTTCCTCCCCACTCACCCCCACTAGGGGCGGCTATTTTCCCCAACTGTACTTAAAGTCAGTCCCTTTCCCCATGCCCAGAACAGCGCCAGACACCTAGCAGGGGCTAGTACATAATTAATTTAAATCACACCTGTTATGCTTCCACGATGTGCAAACTGCTCTGTTTTTAAAAAGATAGTTAAGTAGATGATTAGAACCAAGGAGCATTCATGAGATTTTAAGTGATCTCTTAGAAGAAGAAAGGGGGAAATAATAAAGGCTAATATTTGGAAGTGTGTGTTCAACTTTAAATGGCTACATAAGCCAGGCAGGTTGAAGTCAACTTCATTTTAAAGAAATGCGAAAAGGTGAGGATTGTGGCCAAACTCAGGAGTCAAATCCCACCCAAAATAATTCAAATTCAATATTTTTTCAAAAGGTAGTTTTTGCTGCTAATTTGCCCCTTGGTTTTTCATCCTTGATGCCGTGTGGACTCTGGCAAATACTTTCCTATGCATTTAACATATGTTCTTTCATTTAACATTCACAACTAACCTGTGAAAGAAGGACTGTTATCAATGTCATTTAAATCCATGGCCCTTGAGGTTTACAAACTTTTTCTGAAAAGGGTCAGAGAGTATTTTAGGCTCTGTGGGCTATAGAGCTGAGTTGCAGCTACCTAACTCTGCTGTCGTAGCTCAAAAGTAGCCACAAATAGGGCCGGGCGCGGTGGCTCACGCCTGTAATCCTAGCACTCTGGGAGGCCGAGGTGGGCGGATCGTTCTGAGCTCAGGAGTTCGAGACCAGCCTGAGCAAGAGCAAGACCCCGTCTCTACCCAAAATAGAAAGAAATTAATTG
>CAUYSK010118786.1:0-15856 GCA_963575035.1 Avahi laniger | reverse complement strand
AGGACATTGGCTGTGAACTTTTAGGAGAGGCTGCAGTTCAGAAGGTGGCACGTGTTCCTCTTTCAGCTGGGACCATAACCAGACAAATTGATGAACTAGCAGAGGATACTGAGGCACGATTGTTAGGGTTAATGAGTCACCGTGGTTCGCAATCCAGGTTGACGAGTCTACCGATGTTGACAACAAGGCGACAATGCTTGTTTTTGTGCGATATATTTTTCAGGAGGATGTGCATGAGGATATGTCATGTGCACTTTTGTTGCCAACCAAGACCACAGCTGCAGAACTATTCGAGTCTCTCAGTGATTACATCTCAGGAAAACTGAATTGGTTATTTTGTGTCAGTGTATGCAGGGACCAAGCAGCTGCCATGCCGTGACCGGAGCTTTCCAGTATCACTACTTGGGTCAAGGAGGTCACTTCTGAATATGAGTCTACACACTGTGTCATCCATGGAGAAATGCTGGCTAGCCGAAAATGTCACCTGAACTAAGCAACGTTTTGCAGGATGTGATTAAAATTATAAACCACATTAAAGCACATACCTTTAACTTATGTGTTTGTGCCGCTCTGTGAGGAGATGGACACAGGGCACACATGTCTTCTCTTACACGGAGAAGTGAGATGTCTTTCTAAAGGTAGATCACTGACGAGAGTTCTTGAGTTAGGAGAGCCACTCCAGAGATTTCTTTTAGGAAAACAGTCACCACTGGTAGCATATCTCAGTGACACAGAATGGGTCCCCAAACTTGCTTACTTGTGTGACATATTCAACCTGCTCAACAAACTTCATCTGTCACTTCAGGGGAGAACAACAATTGTGCTCAAGTCAGCAGATGAAGTGGCCGCCTTCAAAGCCAAACTGGAGTTATGGGGGCAACAAGTAAACATTGGGATTTTTGACATGTTTCAAACATTAGCAGAGATTTTGAAAGAGACTGAGCCAGGGCCTTCTTTCTCCCAGCTGGTGCGTGATCACCTGTCTCAGCTTTCAGAAGAGTGTGAGCATTACTTCTCAACCACAAAAAAAAAACCCTGAACTGGGAGGGAATGGATCCATGACCCATTTGTGAATAAGCCAGGTGAATCGACTTTGTCCAAGCTAGAAGAGGATCAACTGCTTGAGATCACAAATGATGGTGGCCTTAAAAGTATGTTTGGGACAACTTCAAATCTCCCTACATTCTGGATTAAAGTCAAGGCGGAATATCCTGAGATTGCCACAAAAGCACTGAAAAGCCTGCTTCCATTTCCAACATCCTGTCTTTGTGAAGCAGGGTTTTCTGCAGTGACAGCCACCAAAATGAGATTACGGAGTAGACTGGGTATAAGCAACACACTTCGGGTGTCACTGCCTCCCATCATCCCCAGATAGGACCGTATGGTTGCAGGAAAACAAGCTCAGGGCTTCTACTGATTCTTCATTATGGTGAGTTGTATAATTATTTCAATATATATTACAATGTAATAATAATAGAAATAAAGTGCACAATAAATGTAACGTGCTTGAATCATCCCCAAACCATCCCCCCAACCCCCAGTCCATGGAAAAATTGTCTTCCACGAAACCGGTCCCTGGTGCCAAAAAGGTTGGGGACCGCTGGTATATCTGATAAGGGCTTATATTTATCATATAAAAAGAACTATTACAGCTTAATAATAAAAAAGATAAATAACCCAATTTAAAAATGGGCAAAGGATGCAAATAAATAATTCTCAAAAAAGAATATACAAATGGCCAATGAACACATGAAAAGATATTCAACATCATTAGCCACCAGAGAAATGAAAATCAAAACCACAAGATGCCATTTCACACCCAGTAAAATGACCACACTGAAAAAGATAGACAACAACAAGTGTTAGCAAGAAGTTAGAGAAAGTAGAATCTTCACACATTGCTCATGGGACCGTAAAATGGTGGTAGCCACTTTGGAAAACAGTCTGGCAGTTCCTCAAATGGTTAAATATTTATGACATGATCCAGCAATTCTACTCCTAGGTAGATACTCAAGGGAAATGAAAACATACATCCACACAAATATTCATAGCAATTATTCATAATAGTCAAAAAGTGGAAACAACCCAAATGTCCATCAACTGATAAATAGATAAACAAAATATAGTATATTCATACCATGGAATATTATTCAATAATAAAAAGAAATGAAGGAATGATGTATGTCACAACATGGGTAAATCTTGAAAACATTATGCTAAGTGAATTAAAAACAGTCACAAAGGACCACATTGCATGATTCCATTTATATGAATTTTCAAGAATGGAAAAATTGCAGAAAGTAGATTAGCAGATACCTGGGGCTGGGAAGGATAAGGAGATTGGAGGTGACGGCTACGGGATGTGGGATTTCTTTTGGGATAATGACTATGTTCTAAAATTGATTGACTCATAACTCAGTGAATATACTAAAACTTTTGTATTGTACACTTTAAATGGGTGAATTATATCCCAATAGAACCATTTTTTAAAGTTATATGTGATTACTAGCACATGTTTTAAGATAAAAAATATTATATCTGATTGTTATTCAGGAATATTTTGCTTTGAACACAGAAGTCACACAGTTAATGTAAATTCTATATTTATGTTTTAAAGCTGCTTTATAATTTATTGCTATAATGTCCATATATATTACTTATATGTTTATGAGTTTTATGTTAAATTTTAGTTGGAGATCATCACTTTTAAAATTTTAAGTATGAACTGATGTTCGATTATTGATGAATTTATATGCCAATTAGCTTTTACTAAATTATTGTACAAAAACGAAAGTCCCAGACTCTCATGGCCTACAACAACAAACATGTTGTTATTTTACACGTCAGCTGAAGGTTGTCTGCGTGCTCCATCTTCTCTTCCCTTCATGATCTGATAAAGAAGCAATCTCGGCCGGGCGTGGTGGCTCACGCCTGTAATCCTAGCTCTCTGGGAGGCCGAGGTGGGAGGATTGCTTGAGTTCAGGAGTTCGAGACCAGCCTGAGCAAGAGGGAGATCCCATCTCTACTAAAAATAGAAAGAAATTAATTGGACAACTAAAAATATATAGAAAAAATTAGCCGGGCATGGTGGCGCATGCCTGTAGTCCCAGCTACTCGGGAGGCTGAGGCAGGAGATTGCTTGAGCCCAGGAGTTTGAGGTTGCTGTGAGCTAGGCTGACGCCACGGCACTCTAGCCTAGCCCAGGCAACACAGGGAGACTCTGTCTCAAAAAAAAAAAAAAAAAAAACAAATATTTCATTTTATTTTTGTAGATATATTTGAGGTTTTTAAACTAAATTATTTATCACAGACACTTGTATCTATGATAAATCAAAGATGGCACAGTGACCCAACGTATCTCTGCAGCCTAAAGTTAAGGTAGACAAAAATAAGAATCTTGTGACAATGTAGATTCACACAGAATTGTAAATGAAGTTTGAAGGTTTTTAAACATTGTAGTCAGCATTTTTAATGTACCAGAAATGGGATGTTGAGAAATAAATCAGTACAGTGTTTCTAGCAAGCAAATAAAGACTTTTCTTTCTTTTGAGAATTAAGTTTTGGGAAAAATTAGGTCAAAATTAATTAAATCTGTTGCTGCCAGGAGCATCTGAACCAGAGATTTCCTTGGTCAATTCCTAAGTAACAAATACAGTAGAAATTCTTTCATCTAATCCAACTCATGAGAAAAGGCCTAGAAAATGCCTGTCAAATGAATGAAAAAGTAAATAAAAGAATCAATCAATGGTTAAAAATAGACATCTACATACTGAAAATGATCTTGCTCTTTTGGGAGAAAAAGATTTGTCATTATTACTGTATTTGCCAAATATTTTTCTGTTATAAAATTGAAGGTACAGGATTCTAGAAATTTACTTTGTGGTAGTTATCTGAGAGACGAACTATCAAATAGAACTTGGGGATATGAGTGAGTTTAACACCTGGCAATATTTTCATTTCTACCTATAAGCTGAGGACTACAGAAATTACTACAAGAAATACGAATTTACCGTGAGACTTAATAAGTAGTTCTAACTGGAATAGAATGAGATGAGATGTCTGGGCTGGAGGAAACGGAGAAGCAACAGGAAACTGATAGGGCCCTTGGGAGAAGAGGTCAACATTAAGGGCCCTTCAGCAAACAACTCGGCACAAACCCCCAGGTGAATCGACAAATAGAATCACATCTAACAGCCTGCTGGTGAATATGGTTCAGACAGACGAGAGAGGATCAAAAGAAATGGACTAGAAATCACTACTACCTGTCATCAAGGAGGAGTAAAGGAGACACTAGACCATTGGGCTGAAGCTCAGGAAGCTATGTGTGGAGAAGAGTGAAGAGTCTGATTCCGACAGAATCCATAGGAACCAGTGGAACTTCTAGGAGGAAGTTCAGCACAGTCCAGGGCCAAAGAATTCAGCTCCAGGATCTAAACCCAAGGTAGGTTCCAAAATTTATGAGGGACGTTGAAATGTCCACCAGGAGGCCAGACACAGTGGTAGTCCAGAGCAGAGGGAAGCCCTAGATAGACCCTGATACCCAAAAGCTTACTTGACAGCTCCTCTCAGGGGCCTCAAAGAAACTTCAGACTCAATGTGTAGAAACAAAAACTCATGATTGTTTTCTGAAAACCAGGTCCTACATCCCTCGTTGCTCTGTAACTCAGCAAATGACATCTCCATTCCTCCAGTCTCATACCCAGAAAACTAGACCTCAGCCTGCTCCCCTCTCTCCTGCCCGCCACATCCAACTCTTCTTAAATCCGGTCATTTCCCTCTGCCTCCACCACTACGCCACCTGCGAGTTGCTCTCCTGATTTGTGTGACATCAGAAGTAGCCTCCTAACTAATCTCTCCCCAGCCACCCTCTCCCTGCTACAATCTGTTTTCAGTCTTGCAGCCAGAGTGGGCGTCTTTCTAAAACACAAATCTGACTAAGTCATGCCACTGCCCAAAGCCCTTTAAAAGCCTCTCGTTGCTTTGATAAGGAGGGAACTCTTGAACATGGCTAACAAAGCCCAGCGTTCTCTGGCTTCTGCCCACTTCTCCAGCCTCTTCCAGTTTCACACTGCCCCTCAGCAATCTGTTCTGGCCATTGTGTCCTTCTTTTAAGGTCTTTGTACTCACTAAATTTCATCTTGCCAAAAGATCTTTCTTTTTTTTAATTTCAAAGAATTATGGCATACAAATAATTTTGGTTATGTCAATCACTTTTATAATGCTTGAGTCATGGTTATAAGAGTGCTAATTGTACCCATTAGGTAGGTTTTCACTGACCCCTCTCCCCTCTTGCCTCTGGTTGATTTCCACTGAGTTTTACTTCCCTCTATGCTCATGTGTGCTGATTGATTAATTCCAATTTAATAGTGAGTACCTGGGGTGTTTGTTTCTCCAGTTTTTAGATACCTCACTTAGGATAATCGTCTTCAGTTCCATCCAAATTGTTGTGAAAGGTCATGCTTCTTGATGGCCGAGTAGTACTCCGTGGTATACATATATCACATTTTGTTAATCACTCATCAATTGATGGACATTTGGATTGATTCCACGTCTTTGCAATTGTGTATTGTGCTGCAATATACATTCAAGTATAGGTGGCTTTTTGATAAAATAACTTCTTTTCCTTTGGGTAAATACCCAGTAGTGGAATTGCTGTATCAAATTGTAGGTCTACTTTTGGTTCTTTGAGGAATTTTCCATAGAGGTTGCACTAATTTGTGGTCCCACCAACAGTGTATAAGCATTCCTTTCTCTCTGCATCCATGCCAGCATCTATTGTTTTTGGACTTTTTAATAAAGGCCATTCTGATTGGGATAAGGTTATAGCTCACTATGGTTTTAATTTGCATTTCTCTGATGTTGAGCATTTTTCTATATGTTTATTGGCCATTTGTCTATCTTCTTTTGAGAAGCTTCTGTTCTTGTCTTTTGCCCCCTTTTGAATGAGGTTGTTTGATTTTTTTTCTTGCTGATTTGCTTGGGTTCTTTGTAGATTCTGGTTTAGTCTTTTATCGGATGTATAGCATGCAAATATTTTCTCCCATTCTGTAGGTTGTCTGTTTTGCTCTGTTAATTACTTCCTTGGCTATGCAGAAGCTATTTAATTTAATCAAGTCCCATTTATTTATTTTTTCATTTAGGAATTCTGTCTCGTACTTTCAGATTTTAGCTCAAACAGCTCCCCAGGAGAGCCTTTCCTGACATCCCTGGCCAGGTATTGGCAGTTGTAGTTTTACAGTGATACTCACAATTTGTTTTTACTACCGTTAGTATGCCTCCTAAACTCTCTGAATTCCATGAGTACAGGTGACAGTCTGTTTTTGCTTACCGCTTGACCCCCAGGTTGCAGAAGATAGCAAATAGGTCAAGCATTGTTGAAAATTAAATGAAGGAATGGCACAGAGATGAAAGACAGACAGAGAGTGAGCCAGGGAACCCCATCTTCTTGCTTCTGGTCTCTCTTACATGACTGGAAATAAATTTAAAAACATAGCTTGCTTTGTCACAGATTGTTTCCCCAGCCGAGGAACTGCTTGGTGAATGCCCTAAGATTGGACTGCAGTAGGGCTAGGTCCTTGGTTATAATTTGATCAGGAGACGAGGCTTTGAGCACTGTCCATCCAGCATCTTGAGGTCTCATTAATGAAAAGAGGATTTTTTCCCCCAGTAATATAAGTGCAATTTTAATGATAGGTCATTTTCCAGATATGTAGAGTAGAAAAATTTTGAAACCTAAGACAATGGGAAAAATTCTCATGATAGTTTTTTTAATCATTATAGGCTAGAAATGAGAAAAGAAATTTTAAAGGCCTCATTAATGGGATAATCTAGAGAAATCATTGTTAGAAAAAGAATTTTTTTAATGAAATTTCATATCTACATGTATTTTCTGCTGGAGAAGAAACTTTTAAAAGATTCCATATTAACAACTTATGAAAGATAGAATAAGTAAAGAATCATATGTTTTGGTTGCTTTAATTAACCTCTATTCATGTTTCAGATCAAAACCCTCTACTTCTATTAATGTTCTCATATTTAATATATAATTTTCAAATAATCCCCAATAAATATCTATAACATACATCCATACTACTTTGGTTCTAAAGCAACTGTTTGCTTATTTGTTTGTTTTAGTAAAGTCTGCCTACGTTCAGTGTCTTTAAAACAAAAGGTTTTGTTTTATTTTTTTTTTTACATGACCAAGGAGTTTTTATTTCTGAGATGAAAATATAGTTGATTATAAAGAAATGTATCACATTCATAAATTACAAGAAAAAAAGTGAAATCATTTCCAAAGATGCCTAAGGGGAACTTAATATAATTTAACAGACATATCTAATTAAATAAAAGCTATTAGAGTATTGTGATAAAAAGACTGTAACAGAAAGCCAAAGCAACATTGGATTAACAGTGAAACACTAGAAGCCATTCCATTAAAGTCAGGAAGAAGACAATTATACTCACTATCACTGTTATTTAATATTATGCAGGAAATCAATTCAATAAGCCAAGTATTTTTTTTACAAAACCCTCCAAAAAATATTAGAAGAGAGAAATTTTTTATTATTTTCAGATGTTATCAGTGTCTTCCTAAAACATCCATGAAAATGAACCAAAAATTATTAGAAAAATAAAATATTATAGCATGGTAACAAATTACAAAATAAATATTCTGAAATAGGTTTTTATATACTGGTCCTAGTCAGTTAGAAATATGACGGAGAAGAATCCAAATATAATTGCAACAACAAAACAGTAAAATATTCAGGAGTAAGTATAAATTGAAAAGAAGTGTATGAAATCTAGATGAATAAAACTGTTCAATATTGCTGAAGGACAGAGAAGAAAATCTGAGTGTGGAGTGATGTACCATGTTCATTGATGCAAAAACTCAATATTGTGAATGTGTCAATTTTCCCCAAATTCAATTTTTAATTTAAAGGCATTCCATTCAAAGTATTCTACATTTGAAATTGTACAAATTTAAAATCTATATAAAATATGAAAAATGATGCAATAAGCATCTGTACTGGTCTCACCTCAATTTACCAACTATTGGTAACAGTTGGATGTTAACCAGTTGTTAACATCCTGCCACTTCATCTCATACACTTCTGTTTTCTGAACCATTTAAATGTAAGTTGCAGACATCTGTGGCACTTTGCCCCTTAATACATCAACATGTATCTTAAATACATCAACATGTATTTCCTAAGAATTAAGGTACTTTGACACAGCCACAGTATCAGTTTCACACTCAAGGCAACAGCAATTGTATAATACCACTGAAAATAGTGCTTTTTTGACTGTACTGTGTATATAAGTCACCCGGGGATCTTGTGAATGTGCAGATTCTGATTCAGCAGGTCTGAGGTACAGGCTGAAGTTCTACATTCCTAACAAGCTCCTAGATGATGTAGATGCTGCTGGTCTACAGACCACACTTTGAGTGGCAAGGATCTATCAACAGTCCATGTGCAATTTTCTCTAATGAGCCTCCAAATGTCCTTTTATAGTTGTTTTTTATTTTTTCAATTAAAAATCCAACTTTACACATTTTGGTTGATTGCTATGTATCACCAGTCTTTAAAAATCTAAAACAGTCACCGAGTATTTTCTTTTGTTGAAGAGTACAAGGCAATTGTTTACTAGAATGTCCCATATTTTAGATTTCTTTGATGGTTTATTCATGATTATATTTGGGTTAAACTGTTTGGCAAGAACACAGCTTAGTTGATGTTATGTACTTCCTACTGCAACACAGCAGGACACACACATGTTAGATGTTGCTCTATTGTTAAGTATTTTTACTTTTAAAATCTTTTTATTTCAGAACAGATTCGTATTTACAGAAAAGTTGCAAAGATAGTACAGAGGGTTTTCACATACATCACACTCAGTGTCCCTTAATATTAACATCTTACATCAGTATGGTAGCTTTGTCACAATTAATCAACCAACACTGACACATTATTATTAACAAAAATCCATACTTTGACCAGTCGGATTTCCTTGGTTTTTATCTAATGTCCTTTGCCTGCTCCAGGATTCCATCTGGGATGTCACATTAGACTCCACGGAGCTGTGACCGTTTCTCAGACTTTCCTTGTCTTTGATGACCTTGATATTTTTCAGGAGTACTTGTCAGGTATTTTGTCAAATGTCCTCAGTTGGGATTTGTTTGATGTTTTCTCATGATTAGACTGAGGTTATGAGGTTTGAAGAAGAAGACCACAGAGGGAAAATGCTATTCTCATTACATCATATCGAAGGTACATGTTATCAACCTTCTCTACTGAGAAGTTACTAATTTCTCCCCCTTTCCATACTGTTCTCTTGGGAAGGAAGTCACCATGCACAGCCCTCACGTAAGAAGTGGAGAGGCAGAATAGCTACATAAATCATTTAAAATTCCTCTACACGGGAGATTGGTCTATTCTCCTCCATTTATTCAATTATTTATTTATGTTAGTAAGTACACAAAGGTATTTAGTTCACACTTTGGGTTATAATCTAGTACTATTTTATTTATTTTGTTGCTCAAATTGTTCCAGCTTTGACCAGTGGGCTTATTTTTTTATGGAAATGGAAAAACATATTCTAAATTTTGAGTAGAATTGCAAATGGCAAGAACAGCAAAGAAAAACAAGATTAATGGTTTACAGAAATTAAGACATTTTTATAAAGCTACAATAATTAAACCAATGTGAGTGCAACTATAGAAGAACATACGACAGAAGAGTCCAGAAAGAGACCCACACACATATTGTCACCTAATTTATGACAAAGTGTCCACATCAGTACAGTGGAGGAAGAAAGGTCCATCTCATAAATAATGCTGGATCAACAGAATATCCGAATGAACCCAAACAAACATTTTCACCTATTTCAAACTATGTACAATATTCAATTCCAAATGAATCACAGATTAAATGTGAAAAGTGAAACAAGTAAAGCTTATTGAAGATAACTGCCTTAGTTCATTTTGTGTTGCTATAAACGAATACCTGAGGCTGGGTCATTTATAAAGAAAAGAGATGTGTTTGGCTCACAACTTTGCTGGCTGGGAGGCTCAAGATCAAGCATGGGGTCAGGACCCCAGGCTGCTTCCACTCATGGCAGAACATGAAGGAGAGACAGTGTGTGCAAAGACCACATGGCAAGAGAAGAAGCAAGAATGGGGGGAGATTGTCAGGCTCTTTTAAATAATCAGCTCTCAGAAGAACTAATAGAGCAAGAACTTATTCACCCCTCTCTCCAAAGAAGGCATTAATCTGTCCATGAAGGATCCACTCTCATGACCCAAACACCTCCCATTATGCCCACTTCCAACATTGGGGATGAAATTTCAACACGAGATTTAGTGGGGACAAACTATATCCAAACTATAGCAATAACATAGGAGACTATTCTGATCTTGCAATCAAGCATCTGTTAAAAAGAACATAAAAAGCACAACTCTAAATGAAAATACTGATAAATTGGACTTCATTAAAATTAAGATACTATTAGGGGAATGAAAAGGCAAGCCACAGAATGGGAAAAAGTATTTGTAACACTTATATCTGAGAAAGGACTTAATCCTTTTAATGTTCTCAAAGTCCAATAACTGTTACTTATATAATGTCTCCAATGCCAAACTTAATCAGGAAGAAAATCTTTTCTAGGAGCCCCCACAGAATATTTTCCACATGTCTCATTTGCCAGAACTGAGCCATAGGGTTACCCCCAAGCAAATCACTGGCTAAGGTTAATGGAATTACCGTGATTTACTTGGACAAAAACGTTTTACTCTTTGGGTATGGGCTTACCTGTCCCAAGGAGGTATGACTGTTGAGTAGCCTAGATTCAGAGCCCGCCACAGAGAACCTGACAGAAGTGTGGTGATGGTGGAGTTGGTGACAATAACCAGGTTGCTTCACTTTCCACTGTGAAGGTATAATTGACAAATAATCTTACCTTATGTTTAGATTTCAGGAAGAAAAACTGTAAGATATCAGTTTATTCAAAAATAAAAAGAGGCTGGGCATGGTGGCTCACACCTGTAATTCCAGCACTTTGGCAGGCTGAGGCAGGAGGATTGCTTGAGGACAGGAGTTCGAGACCAGACTGGGCAACATAATGAGACCCCATATCTTTAAAAAAAAAAAACCTTTTTTTAAGTAAATAAAAGAAAAACACAGCCCTGTTACAGTAGGAAGAGTGAAAGTATACATCTTAAATAGCAATACTTTGCACTGAGTTTTTTATAGCTTTTTAGACAACGCATCTATAGAAAAAAGCTTGGTAAGTTTTACTGCTGAATCATTTACATCAATTCATACAATTTTGATATTCATTAATTTTCACAACAGCCATTGTTTTAGAACTTATATAAATATTCTTTCCAAACATTAAAACTAACTCAAGCATAAGTATTTTTACTGTAAATGTTAGAAGCAGAAAAAAAAAATCTAACCAGTGTTGTGGGTACTAGGAGTTTGTATTTTCTCTGTAAATATAGGAGGTTAGAGTAAATAGAGTGCAAGAAAAAATGTGTAAATGTTAAGAGTTGTTTATAGCCTAACAAATCTGGCCAGCGAGCATTTCGCTGAGAAAAATTAGCTTCCTTTCTTAAAGGGGAAATTCATACTTCCGATTTTACGTGTTTTTCATGTTTTGTTGGTTTGTTTTGTACTGCTAAAGATGGTCCTATATTTTTCTTCCACACTCTAAATGTCAGGCACTACCTTGACCACTTCAGGATATGGAAGCACTGGAAGCAACCTCTCGGTCTAGAGCACATGAAAGGACAGTTCTCAAGTCCGGGAACAAGAAATGAGTAGAAGAGGAGAATCTGGAGCTCCATTTTCAGTCCCTCCCCTCAGCCCTACAGTGATATATGCCTTTAGAGACCTGAGAAACACTGTGGGTAATTCATACTTCATTGCTCTTCCTCCAGTCCACATGTCAAAGAAAAATCTCTTAGCTTCAAGACTGAACTCTCTGGCTATGTAGTTCCCCTCAGATCAGTCTAGAAACTTCCACATGGGTGAAAACTGCCATCAGATCCACCCCAGCTGATCCGTGAAGTTTGATTGACCTGAGCAGTGTCAATAACCAGAAGTGCTGACCTCACAACAGGCTCTGTATGCAGCCCCATTCCTAGGATCCTGTGCCCTTGGGACCAAAGAGTCAGCCATAGGTGGAGTCGTAGCTTCAGTTGTCCCTATGGAATTGGAAGAAGACACAACCTCAACAAGGGACACCAGGAAAGCCTTTCCAGCCTAGTGGCCATGAAGTCAGGGCAGTGCTATCTAGGGATGGAGATTGGAGGATGAAGGTGGTATTTCTGAGGACCATGCACCTCCATGGGCCCCAGTGCCATGAAATACCTGGAGCGGCAGGACTTCAGGGGTGGACTATGTGCTGGACTCTTCATCCAGAGAAGCAGAGTCTGAGGTTCCAGAGCTCATCAGTTATCAGTTCTGTTCACCAATCACCCAGCATAAGGCAAAGGTAGACAGATGATACCATTTTCTCCAAGTGCTCAGAGAGCATCATTACAGCTGTTTTGTCCCCCAAAGCTCTAAGTCTTGAGGATAGAGTACTGTAAGATCTTGGGTGCAGGAGGGAAGATGGGCTGGATTATGAATCTGGAAGTCCCTGGGCAAGTGTAGTTGTTTGTAATTGTTATATACAATGAGGAAGTAGCAACTATCCTAAATTTCCTATGTACTCAAAGACTCATAAAATAATTTACAATATTTGCATAATCTAGATGTTAAGATGAAATAATTCTGTCATTTCAGAGAAAAATAAAATTATATTGAGGGTTCTAGCTTGTATTCTGTGGAAAATCCAATGTCCAATCCCCACCCCCATTTCTACCAATTCCTGGTAACCTAGGCTCACAGACACTTGGGCTCCAAACTCCAGTTTTTAACCTGCTCTTGGCTCCAATCACAACTCTCCTGCTGAGACTGCCTCTTTCTTTTCTGTGTTTTAATGCCTTTCCAGATGTATAACTCAGCCACCACTGCTGCCAGCTAAATACAAATGCTTCTTGTAGATTCCCGGCTTCCTCATCCTATGGGGAGCAGAGAAAATCAGACTAATCCTGAGTGGAATTCTGAGGGTTTGCCTACCAGCCCAAGGGAAATACATGAGGTGGGATTTTGTCTTTGCTCCTGTAATCTCTCTTTATGTGCTCTCTTACAGGAGCAAGAAGGCACAGAAGGGACATTTGTGAACTAGTCTACTGAGGTGTGTGTGCCTTCAGGGGCAGATCAGAGTGGGTCCTGAAGACACACACACAGACTGAGGTACCCTGAGGAAGAGGGAATTCTGTCAGCTGACTGTGTTTGGACCCAGCTACAACATCAATTCTTCCCTGGGTCTCCAGCCTGCTGGCCTATCCAGTAGATATTGGACTTGTCAGCCGCCAAAACCACGTGAGCTGGTCCTTTAAATAAACCTCTCTGTCTTTCTGTGTCTCTCTCTGTCTCTGTCTCTCTCTAAATATATACGCACACATGCACATGCACAAGCAGGTATACATACAGACAGGCCCCGACTTATGATGGTTTTACTTACCATTTTTTGACTTTACAATGGTGCAAAAGCGATACACATTCAGTAGAAACTGTACTTCAGGTACCCATACAACCGTTCTGTTTTTTACTTGCAGTATAGTATCCAATACATGACATGACATTTTCAGCACTTCATAATAAAATTGGCTCTGTATTAGATGATTTTTGTCCAACTGTAGGATGATGTACATGTTCTGAGCATGTTTAAAGTAGGCTAGGCTAAGGTATGATGTTCGATAGGTTAGGTGTATTAAATGCATTTTTGACTTATGATATTTTCACTTACAGTGGGTTTCTTGGGATGTAACCCCATTGTAAGTTGAGGAGCATCTGTATGTAGACGTGCGTGTCTCTGTGTGTATATTAATATGTGTGTGTATTTTAACTTGATTCTGTTTGTCTGTAGAACTAACTAATACACGTTTTTTTTGATTTCCCACCCATTGTCCTTTTAACTTTGTTAGTAGGTTTATCTCTGTATTGTGATTATTTGACTTTTCTCCTTCGGATGTAACCCATGAGGGAAGATCCTGCAGATTACTTTCCTGCAGAATAAAGTCAGCTCTCGATTCCTGAGTTAGACGAAGTCTGAGGTTAGCTCCCAGGGTAAGCCTGAGCCCTGAGGGGGTACAGAATCATGACTCTGAAATAGGCCATAGTTTTGGGAGGATACAAGACACACTCAGTGGATAGGATTGCTGTAGTCTGAATGTGTCCCCCAAAATTCATGTGTTGGAAACTTAATCCCTAATGCAGCAGTGTTGGAAGGTAGGACCTGATGGGAAGTGTCTAGGTCATGAGGGCTCCAATCCACAGAATGGATTATTGCCACTATAAAAAGGGCTTTCGGAAGTGGGTTTGCCGCCTTCTGCCTTCTGCCATGTGAAGATACAGTGTTCTTCCTCTCCAGAGGAGGCAGAAACAAGGTGTCACCTTGGAACCAGAGGCTGAACCTGCCAGTGCCTTGATTTTGACCTTCCAAGCCTCCAGAACTGTGAGTAATGAATTTCTGTTCTTTACAAATTACCCAGTCAGTGGTATTCTGTTATAGCAGCACAAAACAGGATGGGACCCAAGGGCTGGACCAGATGTTGGTATTGACACTCTTGCAACTATTATAGGACAAGTTTAACTCTGAGTGCAGTGAATAACTTTGAAGGAATGTGCATAAATTAAAAAAGGGGTACATTATCAATATAAGCAGATATTAATTATCAATATAAGCAGATGACTAAACTAAAAAAAGTTTAGTCTGCTTTTTCCTTCATTCTCTTATCCCTGGGGACCCTGAGAAGCAAAGTCCTCCTGCCATTTGGGCTTATGACTTTCAATGACAATTTCTGAGATGATTAGCTTCTTTCTAACTAGTTTTCTGTAGAATTCCTATGAGCAAAAATTCTCATGTCATTCCAGCTAGAGTGTAGCACTAAAATAAGAAATATTCTTTTTCTCACTTTTTCATTACATTTTCTTGAGTCTTTCTGCAAGCTCCTTTAGTTTTGTGGCACAAAAATGTTTCTGAAAATGTGGCAACTTGTGAATCTTTTCCTTAGATACATAGAAATATATATAGAATATATATATGTATATATAGAAATATAGAAATGTGAACTAAAGAGAGGAGTGGGCAATTCACAGAGGAGAAAACTGAAACAGTAAATAAAAATATAAAAGATGCTCAAATTGCTAGTAATTATGGTAAATAAAATTAAAACTAATTTATGTATCTTTTCCCACTTATCAGAATGATAAAAATTTAAAACGTTGCTATTATAAATGTTGCCAAAACATAGCAATTATGGGCTACAAATTTATACAGTATTTTTGGAAAACAATTTGACATCAATTAAAATTTTAAACATTTCTACCCTTTAATCTTCAGCAGGAACCATCCATTCCACAGTTTCTCTATTTGCTTCCTGGTCCAAATCAGGACATTTCTTCAAGGACTGCCATCTCTCCTCTCTCAATTAATTTCTGTGATATACCTCAGGCCTGTGGAACTTGAAAACACTCTTTCTCACCAGTTCCCAGCCTGGCCTAGGGCCTTGGAAGGCACAGGACTTTCTCTGGCCTTCCCTTAACCCGCATGTAAAGCACCTTTGTCTGCATGACTGTCATGTCCTAACAGCTTGGGAGACTTCTCTTTTTTTTTTTTTTTTTTGAGACAGAGTCTCACTCTCTTGCCTGGGGCGAGTGCCGTGGCATCAGCCTAGCTCACAGCAACCTCAAACTCCTGGGCTCCAGCAATCCTACTGTCTCAGCCTCCCAAGTAGCTGGGA
>CAUYSK010118780.1:0-16488 GCA_963575035.1 Avahi laniger | reverse complement strand
CTGCCCAGTGGCTCTGTGCTCAGAGGGCAGGGGGCAGCCAAGGGTGTCCTGGAGATTCTGGTCACACCTGTGCCCCCACGTATCACTCCCTGAGCAGCACTGCGTCAGGCCGTGGAGAGGACATGCATGGTGGTGCCCTGGGGCCTGAGGCCTGGGGCTGGCACAGCTCCTAACAGCCAGCAGGTGCCCGGCTAATATTTGTTCAGGGGATTGACCACGTAATGTCAGACACCAGAGTCAGTTTCAGAGAACTGCCCAGAGCTGCCCCAGAGCTGCAGTCACATCAGGCCTGTGGCCAGACATTTCCTCCCAACTGACCTCATGACCAACCTCGTGCCTGCTGACCACCCCTCCCGGGGTGGACCTCAGGTGCCCACACCCTGCTTGGATCTGGGCCCTCTCCCTCCCTGGCCTCCCTCCCTGGCCATCAGTGTCCTGGGGATGTGCCAGGGCTCCCACCCACCCTGGTCCTGCCTCTCCGTGCCCTGGTGTGGGCTGTCAATTGCCTTGCTGACTTTGTCCTGGAGGTCAGCACGACAGCCGCAGACATTAGGCATTGCTCAGCCTGTCCTCCTGAGGGTGAACAGCAAAAGCGATGACAACCTCTGTAACTTGTCCCCTGGGTGGCTCTGTGGCCCCATCTCCACTCCTGTGGAACATGAGCTCCCCCAGAGGTTCTGATTGACCTCTGGGTCTCCACCCCACCCCACCTCAGATAGGAACCTCCTGCTCAGGCCCTCGGGACAAGTCCCTTGGTCCCCCGTGCCTGCTCCACGTGCACTCAAGTGGAAGAATATCATGCGTCAGTTCCCCTTCCGGCACTAAGCACCCTCTCCCACCCACCTTCCTGGCTATGGGCGGGTGAGCGAAGCCCCATGAGAGTTCTAGAATCAGTGGCTGAGAAACATGCCGTCCTCTCTGTAAGAAGCTCAGGCTGCCATAAACAATACCACATGCTGGGTGGCTTCAGCCACACACATTTCCCTCTCACGGCTCTGCAGACTGCAAGTCCAAGATCAAGGTGCCAGCAGGGTTGGTGTCTGGTGAGGGCTCTCTCCTTGGGGTGTGGCCAGCTGCCCTCGCTGTGTCCTCACAAGGTCTTTCCTGGACGTGTGCATGCAGAGAGGGCATGGGCTCTCTGGCGTGACCTCTTATGAGGACACTAACCCTGTCAGACCAGGGCCCCACCCTATGACCTCATTTAACCTTAGTTACTTCCTTAGAGGCCACATCTCCAAATACAACCACACTGGGGATTAAGGTTTCAGCACGTGAATTTGGGGGGAAACGAACCTTCTGAACAACACCCGGAACTCCGTTCAGATGGCAGCTTAGGAATTTGCATCCAGGCAGCTGAAGCAACCTGCCCAAGGTGGCGGAGAGAGGCTGCGGCCCAGCCAGCCCCCGGAATCCTGGCTTCGAGTGTGTTTCAGCACAGGAGGGCTTGTACTGAAGCCAACATTTCCAAAGCACTTACCGTGCGAATCTGAGGGGCAATCGCATTAATTACACTGCCAAACACTCCTTAAGTGTGCGTTTCCCCACAGCGCTCAAACCGTCACCACAACGCATCAGAGACTCGCAGGGAGAAAGCGCTGTCAGGGAGGCCGTGCTCTGAGCCCGTGAATCCAGCCCGGCAGCTGGGAAATGTGGAACCTGCAGTTTGGGCTCATCGGTGCCTCCTCTGACCTGGGCACCTCCGCCAGGCTAGAGGAGCAGGTGGGAACTTGGACCCACTGGGTGGGGCGAGGGGGGCTGGTCTGAGTCGCCTGCCCCCCCCCGCCCCCGCCATGTCCCTGGTCCTCCTGTGTGCTCTAGCGCCAGGCAGGGTCCCCTGCAGGCATGCCCCATCTCTCCCTTTCTGTCTCGGAGGCTGAGGTTGCAGCCCAGGACACCGGAGGGTGCCCCCCGGCACTCAGGCCCACACCAGCCTGGACGTGCAAGGGAGCGGGGCAGCTCATAGCCTGTGAGAAGGGGACCTGGCGGGTCATCCATCTCCCAGCTGGACAGTTCTGAGGCTTCCTTTCTCCCCGAGCCCGGCTGCGTGGCCTGCGAGGGACACAGCCTCTCGTGGACACACTTTCTGACCTGTTTGGCTTTACCCCCCGCCCCCCAAGTCCTGGGCTCTGAAATCACTTGCCTGAAACTGGCTGCCTTCCTGCAAACCTTGGCCGCAGGCTCCGTTTTCAGGGGACGCCTCCGGGAACCCACACCCTGCAGGAGCCCCTCCCCCTGCATGGGGCTGCCCAGCAACTCGCTTCTCACCACAGTGTGATGAAGGTGCTGGGTGTCACTTGGTGATCGATGGCTTCTGCCTTGTTTTGTTAGAAGACTCTCTCCACGCCAGTCTCAATGAAGAGGCAGCAAAGATGGGGAGGTCTGGGGGTGGGGAACTGAGGGGCTTGGACATGAGGCCTCATCCATGGCCATGGCCCACAGGGCCAGAGCCCCCAGTACCCAGGTGAGTGCGAGGCAGAGCCTTCCCCAGGCAGGTCTCAGACACCCTGACTGCACCTGGGAGACCCCAGAGCAGAGTACCCTGATAAGCTCAACGCACGGAAACTGAAAGACAGTAAGTGGTTGTCTTATCCTGCTGCTTGGTGGCCATTTGTTACGCAGCTGTTGGATAACTGACACAGGACCCGACGCCAGCCCTGATGGCCTATTCTGGACTGAAACACCCCCACAGCCCTGGGCTCCACGCCCCACCCTACTTGCATATCCACGGCCCTGAGCACACTCCACATGCTACACGCTGTTCCTGACTGTTGTGTCACGTGTTCACTTTGTGTCTCTTCCTGCGAAAGGGCAAGCAGGGGTCTTCACAGGTGCACCCGAGGGCCCAACACCGTGCCTGGCTCACAGCAGATGCTCAGTAGGCATCTGCCAAATGAGGCCTGGCCGTGGGAGGCCTGGTGGGGGTCATGAGTCTGTGAAGCTGGAGGTCATCATATGAGCAGTCCACTCACACACGGACTCTGGCTGTCACCAGGTAGAGGCACAGAGACCCTAGGGGCCAGTGGGTATTGCTCAGGTGGGTACCAGACCTGGAATGCTTTGGGTGCCAGGCAGAGCCACTGTGAGCTCACAGGAACAGGGAAGGGGCAGGAGGACTGGGGGATACGGGGAGTGGGGAGCCCAGGAGAGGGGGAAGTTCCCGTCAGCCCACACCTGCCGTGGGCTCAGCCCTGCCCCTGTCCAGCTCCCACTGCCGCAGTTGGGTCAGGAACAGAGGGGGACATCCAGGTGCAAGATCCAGCTCCGCACCGGGGAGGGGCAGGGGCAGAGGGTCTCCGGGGGCTTGCCTTGGGGACAGTCCACAGGAAGCTCAGCTGGCTGCAGAACATACCCCTTCAAACACGGTCAGGCCGCCCGCATTCCCTCTGCCTGCTCTGTTCTTCTCCCCCTGTGAGACGGGCAGTTCTAGAGTGGGAATGTGGGACAGCCGGCTTCCCCTTCATCTCTTCGAGATGCAAAGTCCTTGACCAGGGTCACCCCCTCCCTGGGCTTCTCCTCCCCAGCTATGCCTACCAGTCGCCTTGCACAGCAGGGCTGGCGTCCTTCCGTTACCTGCCTTGTCACGCACCATGGGAGCCATCCGCTCTTCCCACAGGGCCAGTGGGGCGGCCCGAGACCTTTGGTCAGGCAGGTGCATCGCAGCTGCTCTGCCCTGCTGTCCCTGGGCCCTGCTTCTGCTCTTCCTTTCTCCTTCATCTTTACTGGGATCTGGCTCCTTCTGGACCTTTCCTGAGACCTGTTAGCCCTGTTGGGGACTGGGCACGTGGGCCAGTCCTGGGATGGTCTCTCATACTTCTGTTCAGAAGCCCCCTTTCAGCTCAGGCCAGGCAGCCAGTGGGGTCAGGCCTGGCCTTGGGGTCTGCACCCTCTTCCTACCCTTCAGACATGTGGGCTGATGTCTGTCCTTGACCTGAGCTGAAAGCAGAGGTGACAATCAGGGCACCTGTCACTCAAATGAGGAGGGAGTGTGGCTTTGACGGAAGGTGACGGGCTCAGCTGTGAGGTTCCATGTGCCCGGCGGGGCCGAGGCCCAGGCAAGTTCACAAGGCATCAGTCTTCAGGGACCTCAGGAGCAGCCAGAGGACAATGGCAGAGGCACGTTCTGCTGTAGAGAGACACAGGTTCAACAGCAAAGGACTCAAGAACCCTCAGGAGGGGTCTGTGCTTCGAAGACAGAGGAACAGGTGGAAGAGTGACCCAGAGCGGAGGGCAGAGAGAGCAGCAGGAAGGCAGGCCTTTGGGAAGGACATGTCTCAGCTGCCATGTGAGGGGTGAAGGGCAGCCTCGTGCACAGGGTCAGGGAAGACCATCATGTAGCCTTGGGACATGGGATGGGGACATAGGGACCAGATGGTGGGGTCTCTGCAGGTCACATGGGGGATTTCATTCTGCAGAGGCCTGGGGTGCTAGGTGGGTACCCAGGGTTCCCACATAGGTAGAGGGGTGCTAGGCTTGCTGAGCAGTCCCAGAGGCACAGAGTGAGGTGGACAGCCCTTCCCCAAATTTCACTGTTCCTTGAGCCACCTCTTTCTCTTCCTCTTCTCGGGACGGGGTCTGGCCTTCCTACCTTCTGCCCAGGTGTCTGCTCACCTGAGACCAGGATGCTGGCCACCCCTCAATTCAAATCAGGGTGCCCATAGCCCCACGTCTTTGCCCCCACCTGACCACCCTTTGGATACTGACCATGGTCCCCATAGAGCCAAGACCTCCACCTCCAAGACAGGCACACTTCTCATGGCCCCCAGGGATCAAATCCCCCTGACTCCAGTCCCAGCAGGTCCCAGCAGCCTCAGTTCTTGCCTCTGCTTTGGTCCCCAACCACCGGTGCAAGTGAGCCCCGCACACCTGGCTCTGGAGCCCGGGCCAGCTGTGGCAAGAGCTCATGCTTCTGGCATCGGAAAGACCATCACCAGATGCACCGCACTCCACCATCCTTCGCAGTCTCCCAAGCAGGAAAATGAGTTTGGAGCCTCTGCTAGAAACACTGAAATGGGAGCAGCCTCAGGCACTCTCTCTGGCTGAGTGGCTGCAGGGTTTGCTGCCCAGAGTAACACGCCAAATGTCTTGAATAAGGCAAGACGCCAGTGGCTCTGTGCCGTGGCTCCACGGTGGGTTCCAGGAGGAGCCGGTGACTAAGCCTTCCCACAGACCTGCAGTCCCTGGGCTGCCACTCACTGAGACCTCAGAACTTGCACTCCAGGTTACTTCGAGGAAACGAGGACCAGCTTCGACAAGGCCCCTCCACATGCGGCTCCGGCAGCTGTCAGAGGCCTGGGACTTGACATGACAATTATTCCCTCATCATGCCTGAAGAAGGCTTGGGGCCACAGCGGCCCTGGGGGCAGAGCTGCGCTGACAGGAGTGATGGCACGAGCACGGTGGCCACGCTGCTGCCTCACTAAAGCATCAAAGCGCAGCAGTCGCCCGACAGGCTCCGGGAGCCCATGCCAACTGCGCCAGACCGGCCGTCAGCCTCAGACAGGCACCGTCTGCTGCGTCTGGCGGGTGGCAGGTGCCCTCGGTGCCAACAAAAGCCTTAGTCCAACCTGCTCTGACCCAGATGCTGTCAAGGTGTAAGGGAGCTCCGACTCACGCGCATGCACCAGCATGTCCTGGTGTCCTTGCGACACGGACTTACCCCAGGAAAGTGCGTAGAACCCCTGGGCCTCAGCGTCCTCACCTGAAAATTGGAGACAGTAAGGGTCACCACATTAGAGTGGGGAGAACTGGCTCAAGTTGTTCAGCGAACACATGCTGGGCCCCAGCATCTGGTTATGAGGCTTGGGGACAGGATTTGCCACTGACCCAGGGACTGGATGGTGAAATGTGTCCGGCTCAGGGCGAGAGGCTGGGTTGTCCCAAACCCAGAGAACCGAGGACAGCCAGACACTCAGCAGGTCTCCCAGAGAGCTCCTGTTACCACTCAGGCCTCAGCCCCAGTGTCTGGAGACCTTGTAGCCAGGGCTGCTGCTGTCCCTGGCCACCACCCTGCCACTCACTCTGGGCTCACCCTGTCTATTGTGTACCTGCTGCTTCCTGAAATCACAACTACGTGTTGTCTGTCTGTCTATGGCCTCACTGCTCCAATACATGAGGCCCCCGAGGGCTGGTTTTCTGTCTGTCTCCATCACTGCTGAATCCCTAGACATAGTAGGTGTTTAATTAACGTTTGTTGATGGAATAGAAGTTGTCCCAGCTGGGACTCAGGCCCAGAGAATGGGATTCAAGTCAGACTTTCACATGGGACTGCCACAGTGGCACTCACTGCTGACCAAGGGATGGAGCCAGAGAGGAAAACCCCCTGTCCCTAGCTGGGAGGGGCTTGGTCCCAGCAAACTAAGGTCGGTGGAGGGACCAAGGTCATCTTTCTCCCCTGTATTGAGGGAGAAGCCAGATGGCCCCTAAAAGCTCACATGCATCTTCCCCTTCTCAGCCCAACACCCTGAGTCATCATCTCATTTAAAACTTGATGAAGAAAATGAAAACCCTCCCTGAGACATCCTGGTCTGTCCCCTTGGCCTGTGTGTCTCTGTGTGTCCACCCTCAACTCCGTACTTGAGCAGTAAACTCAGGAGTCTTTCTTTACTGAGAACCTAGGGGGCGCAGCCAGCCCAGCGCAGGGGCTGGGGACACAGGGAAGCTAGGACCCTCCCACCCCTGCCCTGCACAAGCCCTCAGTCCACCCACACGCACGGCTGGGCAGTGGTCCAAAGGTGCACAGGTGGTCAGAGCAGCCAGTGGACAGGTTCCCACAAAGCGGCGCAATGCCCACACCCAGGAAGGTGGCAGGCCAGGGGCAGAGAGCTGGGCTGGTCCTGCTCCCGCTTTCTGCTGCCCTGTCTCTTATTCCACGGCTCCTCCGGGCCTCAGGATCCTTATCTCTGATAGGGGTTACTAGTAGCTCTTGCCTGGAGGATGAGCTGAGCGTCACACAAAGTGCCACGCAGTTCCTGGCATGTGGTGGGTACTCGAGAAATGGGAGTTCTAGCCGCCCATTACTGCCGTTACTGTAAACGGTAAGTAGAACCGGGAAAGTAAAATCTTCCTGAGCCTTGCAGGGGACTTGCAGACAAACAAGGGCGGAGCTGGGGAGGGCAGGGCAGGCCTGCAGGCTGCAGTGGCAGACAGACAGCCCGTGAGACATAGACTCATACCCAGAGGAGCAAAGCAGGGTCTAAGGAGGCCACGCAGGGAAGACACAAGCAATTTGAGGGAAGGACATGGAGACTCGCTGCAGTGGCACAGGCAGCCCCGGGGAGGGCAGGGCAGAGTCTGGGCAGCTCACCTGGAGCCAGCCTTGAGGATGCTTCCTACCTGCCGCCCACCTGAGAGCTAGGCAGCTGCATCCTCAGCTTGCCCACAGCCCTCAGCCCTGCACATCCTGGTGGCAGTGCCACCCTTTGGTGCATCGTGATCTGAGTGTCAAGGACAGGACAGTAATTTGCAAAAACACCTTGGTTTCTTATGCACGGCCTAATCTGAGCCTCACAGAGGGAAGGATTATGCATCCTAACAGTAAAGGGAAGAAACCGAGACTCCCAGAGCTCAGTCAAGTGCTCAAGGTCGCTGTCTTGAACCTTGGTCCCAACTAAAAATGTTCTTTCCATGACATCACTGCTTAATTTTTCATTCTCAGAATTGTGCCCGTGCTCACTCATGGGCACTCACAAAATAATCAGAAAAGCCACCAGCACAGTCTCCCACCTAAGCTCCCAGCCACGCTGACCATGGGCATCCTGTGGGGAAGGACAGGGACTGCGGGAAGCCGGACAGATGAGTACAAAGCCATCGGTGCATTCTGGGATCCCATCCAGACACTGGGAGGAGACTGTCACTCTCTACAAGATGGGACAAAAGGGGCAGGATTTACTCTCTCATTTGAAACAAGCAGAAGATAAACAAACTAAATAAAATACTGATTTTCAAGGCACTGGACATAAGGCAGCCAAGGACAGTGCTCTGGAGGGATGGGAAATAGGCAAGCTGAGTCCCATCATTGCCGTGGTTTGCTGCCTGGAAGAGCTTCCAGGTCCTGAGGTGGGAGGGGAAAGCGAGGCAGAGCCCTGGGATGGCCTGAATTGAAGAGACGATGTGAGAGTCTGGGAGATTGGGGTGGTCAGAGTCTGCAGGGTGGAGTGCTGGCCAAGACGCAGCTGCACAGAGAGAAAACTCGGGTCTGCAGGGTGTTCTGGAGTATTCCACACAGCATAGATCAGCGCAGGCATGTGAGGAAAGCTCCTGAGGCCAGAGCAAAACTACTTGAAAGGATCAGAGGGAAAGGTAACTGGAGCTCACACAGGGCCGGGAACGGAGCCTCCCCCATCAGCCTGACGAAGCTCCTCGTCCACAGGGTGCAATCCACAGTCTGCTTCAGTTGTGGGAATGATTCACCCTGAGCTGAACACTGCTCTGGTTCCACCTAACAAATCTTAAAAGCAAGACTCAAAATGATCAAACTATTTCCCAAAACAAAGCTCAAGAAGATTTATAGGCATACAAAAATATACACCATTCAACCAGATACAAATTCACAATATCTAGCATCCAATCGAGAATCACAAGCAAGAAAGAAAGCAGGAAAACATGGTCCATAATAAGGAGAATAAACAATGGATCGAAACAGACTCAGAACCGACATGGATGTTAGAATTAGTAGACAAGGACATTAGAACAGTAATTATAACTATTTTATGCATGTTCCAAAAGTTACTGGAAAGATCAAACATATAAATAGAGACATGAAAAATAAAAAGAAGATGCAAAGAAAACTTCTGGAGCTGAAAACTTCAATGTATGAATAAAAAAATCCACTGATTGAGGTTAATGGCAGATTTCACATTGCAGAAGAAAAGATGAGTGAACTCGATGACATAGCAAGAGAAACCATTCAAAATAAAACGCGGAGGAAAAATAGTTTAAAAAATTAGCAGATATTAACGAGCTGTGGGGCAATGACAAGCAACCTAGCACATGTATCTGAAGTATCTAATGGGGAGGCGGGGAGAGAGAGAAAACAGAAAAACATTGAAGAAATAATGGCTAAATATTTTCCAAATTTAAATGAAATTATAAATTCACAGATGCAAGCAGCCCCAGCACAAGAAACACTGAAGAAAACTACAGCAAGACACATCATAAACAAATTGCTCAAAGCCCATGATGAAGAGAAAACCGTTTTTTACAAAAAGACACATTTTACATAAAGAAACAAAGATAAAGATTATAATAGATTTCTCACTGGAAACACTATATCAGAAGAAGGCTGTGGAGCAACATTTTTAAAAAAACTGAAGGGGGGGAAAGTCAACCTACAATTCTATACCCAGCAAAAATATCTCTAGAAAACCAAACGCAAAACAAAGACTTTTTTAGCCATGCAAACCTTAAAAAGCTACCACCTGCTGACTCACACTGCAAGAAATGCATCACAGTCAGAAGGAAAATGACGACAGAACAACACGAAGCTACACAAAGAATGAAAAGCACCAAAAACAGTACCGACATGGGTAAAAGTACAAGGTTTCTTTCTTGGTATTCAAATCTCTTTCAAAGATGCCCTGGCACGGCCATGCGTGGCTGGGGTGGGCTCAGCCCATGGCAGCCTGAGGGCTTAGCCTGGGGCCGGTGTGTAGCGGTCAGTATAAAGTCAGATTAGGGGCTGGTCGTCGATGTAATTGAGGACTGTTTAGTGTGTTAGTCAGCTCAGGCTACCATAAAAAAGCACCACAGGCTGGGTGGCTTACACAACAGAAATTGATTCTCCCACCGTCCCGGAGTGTGGAAGTCTGAGATCAAGGTGGCAGCAGGGCTGACTTCCTCTGAGGCCTCTATTCCTGGCATATAGATGACCAGCTTCTCCCTGTGTCCCCACATGACGTTGCTCTCTGTGTGTCTGTGTCCTGATCTCCTCTTCTTATAAGGACACCAGTCAGATTGAATGATGGGTCACCCTAACGACCTCATTTTAACTTAATCACCTCTTTAAAGGTCCTATTTTTAAAAGCAGTCACATTCTAGGGTATTGGAGGTTAGGCTTCAAGCCCCAATACCCTATATGAGTTTTAGGGGACACAATTCTGCCCATAACAGTTGATGATGAGGGCCAAAGGCAGGTTCACGATGAACTCAGGGAAACCTCAGATTTGGGAGGCTGTGGGAAGTGGTGACACCCTCCAGCCATGCATGGAAGGCACCACGGACCCCAGGCTGGGTGTGGGTTGGTCTCCAGGGTTCTCTGCTGGCTCTGGGGAAGACGGTCAAGTTGTCCCTGGGACCTTGGCCCAGCTTCCCAGGGACAGAGAGCCCCATCTGCTCAGGTAAACGAGTGGACAGACGAGGCTGGGAGCCCCCACGGCTGCCGGAGAGAGTCTTGGGCATCTCCAGCCCCCACTGCAGGCTGCTGCACTTTTAAGGAGGTTGTAAACATTTATTGGCTTCTGCTCGTCGCCAGTGCCTGGTGCTTTTGTGAGCAGACCCAATATTAAATGCCACTTGGGGTTTATTTACTCAGCTCTGACAACCACAGAAATCAATGTTGCAGCTGAACTTCTGGCAGCGTCTTTTATTAATGCCTTTAATGTCTGACTTTTAACCACTGGGGACTTCATATGGAGGGCATACTCTGTCTGCAGGCGTGAGCACATGCTCACAAAGACATAAGCCATGTATGTCCCTGTGTGGGACGTGCGTGGCCTGAATGCCTGCGTGAGCTCGGGTCTGGTCACAATTTGCATGTGTATGTATCACGCGTGTGCTAGTGTGCGTGCCTGCCCGTATAGGTCTGCAGCGCCTGTGCTCGTGGTCACTGGTTACACATGAACGTGCTTGTGCTTGAGAGAATATCCAGTGTGCATGTGTGTCCACGCTTTTGTGTACAGGCGTGTGTGTGTGTGTGTGTGTGTGTGTGTGTGTGCATGTGTGCGTGCTCCAGGAAGCATATGCACAATCTGTGTGTTGCATTTGGACCCATTGGTGTGAACATAGACCCACAGCTGTAAACTCTTTGCTCTAATCTGAGCCAAAAAAATGAGAATGAGAGAGAGCTATTTGCATCACTTAGCCCTGAGTGTGACCCTTACTTGGTGGGAAATGAACATAGCAGGAGTCCTTAAAACTCATCAGGGCTGTTCCCAGGCCGGCAGATTTGAAATAAGCCCATAAAAGACCTACTGACAAGTGACATTTCTCATCCTGGCTTCCCTGCCTGGGCTTTCTCCAGATTGATACTCATCCGCACGGCCTGGAGGAGTGAAAAACAGGCCCAAGGCATCCTCGGCCTCCGTTTATCTGCTGAGTAACCCGGAACAAGCTCTTGGCCAGACCGGCCTGAAATGCTCACGTTACGAGGCAGCCCACTCAGCCCCCACCAGGGGACAGAGGTCCCATTGTCCGACCGGTGCAGAGGACTACACAGGTTTACTCCACACACTGTCCTATGGTGTCTTTTGGTCATCCCAGCCAGAATCACAGGGCGAGACTTAGGTTACGTGTTTCTGCCTTCTTGTTCCCTGGAAGAGGCAGAGTGTCACCTGCACCCACTGACTGCTCACAAATAACAAGCCCTAGAGTTCACACTCAGATGTGTGGGCCATGCCCTGCTCAGCTCCAGGTGCCGCTGACATCATATTCTATGTGACCAGCACTTCCTGAGCCAAGCAGGGCCCAACTGCCCCACAGCAGACCTGGCTGGGCCCACCCTATCTCGCGTGACCCCTGACAGGAAACTTCACCTCAGCCTCCCCACGACTTTCTGGAGCAGGGCCGAGAGCCAGGAACATGAGCAGCTTCCATGAGGTTGTGTTCTTTTCCTGAGAATAAATATTCTTTGAAATGTCCTTGGATGAGTCCAGGTCAGTCCCACCAGCCCCCCGACCCTGGAAAACCACCGCCCCTACTCGCAGCTCTTGTTCCTGCATGCCAGAGGGGTTGCCGTAACAGGTAGGAGGATGCTTTGCTAGGGGGGAGGATTTCTTGATACCATGACTATGGCGCAATAATAAACTTGGAGGAAATATTAAATAAATTCTGGTTGACAAGCTAAGAGAGGCCTCGATTGAATTAGAAGTTGCTGGATGGCAGATTCATAACTCCACAAATCCAAGCTCCCTTCTTGTCAGCTCAGGCTGCCACAGCGAAGTACCCAGACCCATTGGCTGAAACGACAGGAACTCATGTCTCTCAGTTCCAGAGACTAGAAGGCCAAAAGCAAGGTGTGAGCCAATTCGGGCGCTGGCAGGGCCACTGCCCGCTTGCGGACAGCCGCCTTCTCACTGTGGCCTCACACAGAGAGGAGGGCGTCGTGGGGAGGGGCAATCTCTCTCCCTTTCTCTTCGCCACAGTCCTTGGATCAGGGCGCCACCCTACAACCTCCTTTAATCTCACTTACCTCCTAGAGACACCATCCCGCAGGCAGTCACACTGAGGGTGAAGGTGTCCACGTGTGGCTTTGTGGGGAACACAGCTCGGTCTACAGCACCTTCCAAACATGACATCAACACCCAGCAAGCAGATTTACCGCGTGCCCTAGTGGGCAGTGACTCCGGCAGCAGGTGAGAGCAGGTACATGCCTTCACTGGGCCCAGCGAGCTGGATTTACTTGTCCCCTTATCTTTAAGAAGTCGTCATGGCTTTGCAGTGGCTGCACCTGCCCTGCCCACCAGTTACCCTGTAGTCCCCTCGCTCCTGGTGCTGGGGACTGCCTGGTGGCCACGCCAGCCACTGCATGGTCCACACTCCCCACTCCACAGCTGTCTTTCCCTGTCTCCAGGTAAGCGCCTCAAGAGTCAGGCCTGTCTCTCATCTGTATTTTTATTTTCTCGAAACCTGGCGAGGGATGGACGCGGTCTGGACGTTCCTCCCACAGAAGAAAGCATTCGTTTCCTCCCACGGCGCGCTCTCTGCTCCAGGAGCATTTATCAAGAACTAACTAATTGAGACTCATTTTCTAAAGCCAAACTGAGTTGATGCCCAGTTCAAACTATAGAATTTTAAAAGCCTTATTATTCTGTGAACATATGAAAGTTACACAAACCAGGAGAACGAACTCATTACGTGCAGGTCCTGTAGGAGCAGCTTGATCAAATAGATAAGAATTGCCTGTAATTAGCACATCAATTTACGTAAAGGTGGCCTTAAATCACCGCCAGTCTCACTCTCTTAAGTAGATCAGGCCCCTCCCGCAGCCCACACTCTGCTGTGGTAACGCTTTGGCACAAGAGCAGAGACGTGCACTTCCATCTCCTCCATGTGGTCACCAAGCTGGACAGTCCCCACTCAGGACAGATCTGAGGGGCAGAGCCAAGACCGTCGGTCCACTCAATAAACCGCACTGAGGGCCAGGCCCCTCCAGGACCCGGGTGAGCCTGCAGCGGGGTGGACAGCACCTGAGGTTCCAACCTCGCAGGCAGTGAGCATGGACCCCACCCCAGGAGGAAAGGGACCCAGCCGGGCTGCCGGAAACCAGCTCCAGAGGAGCCAGGTGTCAGGACTGAGAAAGAAAAGAAACGTTTTTTCTGAGCCATGTGATCCCCTCCAAATGACCAGGCCCAGACGGACATCGACAGTCTCACACCCCTTGAACGAAGCCACTGCCTGCTAGGTGGACTCTAGCAGGGGGCAGTCTCCAAGAGGCTGCAGGTCCTTCCTCCCTCCAGGGCTCTCTGGCCGGCCTGGCCCCCGGTGGCCCTCGGACAGTCTCCTTTCCAACGCAGAAAGGAAACTGGCTTCAAGGCACAGATGACAGACTGGACACACACGGTGCACCTTTCACTGACTAACCCCCACCTGTGGCCCAGGGCTGGGAATGACATCCTCAACTGTCCTGGGGAAACTTTCCCTAAGGGTTCATGAGGACACTTGGGCCAGAGGGGCTGCGGAGCAGCAAAGGCCCCCCCAGTGGTGTCAGTCATCGTCTCTGGGGCCTCCCAGCAGCAGACTCAGGCCTGGCCCTTCCAGACACAGTCCCCCATGTCAGAGCAAACCAGAGGAGGACAGCGGTTAAAGCAGTGAGAACACACTTCACTCGGGACTACTGCAGTAGGGGAGAGAGCTCAGTGGAGAATTGGGCCCAACTCCGAATACAGCGTGGGCATGTGGGGGGTTACAGCCAAGCAGCAAGGTGGGGTCGATGGCGGAGAATGACCAAGAGGAACCATCAGGACATTAATCAAAATCACACAATTTATAAATTTAGAAAGGAGAGCCTTACTTCTTATAAAGGGTCACAGCCTGCAAGGTGGCAACTCTGACAGGCTAGGAAGCAGAGCCTCCAGCAAAGGTCAGAGACAGGGGCTCTGAGGGAGGGACGGTGAGACAGGAATTTAAGCTGGGTGGGTTGGCCACATATACATATTCAACAGGTCACAGGAGGGCCTGGGAATACCCACGAAGATGGTCCTAACGCATGCATGTGGAATACATATGCATGGTACATATGACCCATGTTCACTTTGGGGTGGAGACTTAGCATTTAAATGTATTGCAATAAGTCAAAGGTCTTCTCAGGACACAAAGGCACTCAAGTACACAGCCTCTGGAAAACCAGTGAGCAAGTTCATGGTCAATGGGCTCTCATCAGAAGAAGATTACTGAAAACAGTGTCTTGTCCGATCAAAGCTGTAGTTATGGCTCATGGGAGAGGGGATGGGGTCAGCCTCTGGTGGTGCAGCTGCAATTGTTTCAGTATTGTTTATCTTGAGGCCAGGGCTTGTTTAGCTGCTAGAGGAAAAAAGAAAACCCTTGCAGCAATTAGAATGTCATTTATTCTTCAAGTGCAAGGGTGCATGACTTAGCCCTTGCCTAGCATGGCCTTAGGTCTTGTTTATAATTTGATATCTTATTGTTCATTCTGTCAGTCTTATGATCTCTACTTTAACAGGAATGCTTGTCACTTGCTGTGTCTGAATCCCAAAAGGAAGAGGGTATAATGAGGCGTATCTGGCCTCCCATCCTGTCATGGTCAGGAACTTATTTTTTAAGGTTTCTCTGGGGTCCCCTTGGCCTAGAGGGGCCTGTTCAGTCAATTGGGAGGCCTAGGATTTTATTTCTAGTTTACTCGGGTGAGGTGGATTCTGGTTAACTCGACCTACCAGGATTCGGGCCGAAGACGGGCCAGGGTATGCAGACATCACCTGGAGCATGGTGGGGGAGGAGGACCCTGATTGGCTATCAAGGGTGGGGGTCATCTCTAAAATGACTCAGCAGGGTTCTTGCCAAAATTGGTCTCTTGAGGACAGGGCTGAGTTGGTCTCAGAGGAGCCTGTGTAGCATCTGGTCAAAGAGAGCCCTTGTCACCTGAACAAGACCAGATGAGCTCAAAGTGGCCCAGCAAGAGGGTGGCTTTGGGGGAGGGGCAGAGGCTGGGAGGGGCCAGGAAGTCTGGGAGAAGGTTCCGGGTAGTGAGGGCAGGACACCGCCTTCAGCCTGGCCAGCCAGAGCCAGGGCAAGTTAGGACAGGGTGTTCACTCCAAACCCAGGTTCACCTCTGAATTGTCCATGATGCCTCTGGAATGACCAGGAGGAAATGAGGATGGAGATTTTTCTGGCCCCTGCTCAGACACGGGCTTCCTGTGTGTTAAAGAAGGAAGCAGAAAGCCACCATCTGATAACCTAGAATTACAATTCTGTATGTCAAAACTGCATCGCCAAAAATTATATGCAAAGGAAAGACAGGAAATGTTTGTAGCAATTACAGTGCTAACTTCATATTATATAAGTAGCTCAACTTGATAAGAAAAATACTAAAGCCACATGCTGAAAAATGAGCAAAAGGCATGAAAAGACTCTCCTAAAAATAGGAATCACAAATGCCACACACACAGAGATAAATCACTTACCCTCCCATGTAAGGAAAGAAATTAAAATTGCGACAGCGTGGAGATACCCTCTGCCTATCAGGTGAGCTCCGATTAATTATCCGGCACTGGAGGAGTGTGGGCTTCAGTGTGTCTTTGGGAAGCAACTCAACAGTTCACGTGCAGCACGTCCAGTCAAAAGGGCTGGTCCAGCAACTCTATCCCGAAGGCGCTGTGGGAAGGAGAAGCTCTAAAATGCAAACAAAGCTTTTGAGCAAAAATGCCCACAGAGCGACTTACAGCAGCAAGCACGTGGGACTGACTCAGCGCCAGCCGCGGGCATTGCAGAGAGAAGCGTACGATGGAACAGTACTCAGTCTCGAAGAGGAAGGACATTCTGGCACATGCTCCAACATGGATGGACCTCGAGGGCAGCACGCTGAGTGAAACAAACCAGTCACGAGAAGACAAATTCTGTGCGATTCCACTACATGAGGTCTGTGGGGTGGTCAAGTTCATAGGGACAGAAAGTAGAGCGGTGGGTGCCAGGGGCTGGGGGAGGGGGGCTATAGGAATTACTGTTTAACGGGAAGTTAGTTTCAATTTGGGGAGATGAAAAAGGTCTATGGGTGGAGGGTGGCGATGGCGACAGCAATGTGGATGCAGTTAACGCCGCTCA